>LXGT01000155.1:11976-72428 GCA_001640655.1 Endoconidiophora laricicola | reverse complement strand
TGAGAGATGTTGACAAGGCGCAACACCTCTCTGAATAGTAACGAAATAGTGGGGACGGGCTCAAATCGAGTCCAATGGACAACCGGAGCCGAAGAAGAGCCAAAAAGAGATTCAAAGATGGAGACACGGGGAATCGAACCCCGGACCTGATCCAAGCTATGAAGCCGGGAAGCTTGAACTATGCTAAGGATCCGTCATACCACTAGACCATGTCCCCTTTGAATATTTTGGGTGTAAGATTTTGTAGCTTATATGGTCGTTCAACAAACCGAAATTTTTTTTGGCCGAGGTAGCTGGCTTGCGGGTAACCATGATATCTGTCCGGTATCCAATCCGTCGTTTGATTGCGTAGCAATGTAGGTAGACGTTGGTATATACACACGTTAGAAAAATATGTTGAGCTGCTGTAGTTAGTCAAGGACAGGCGGTATTACCGAGTCTCATTCAGATGTCCGCCAATGTACATCACAGAAATAGAGATAGTACTACCTGGGGAGCATATTACTTTTACTAAAGATAGTCTCCAGATGATGGCTCAGATGGTGGTTCTGGTATAGATTCCTCGTTTTCGCCCTTGCTGCGCTAGAGAAAACAGAAAGCAAAAACATTCTTTTCAAGTCGAGGTCATAATCCGCTGTTTTAGTCATGGCCACTGTTAACATAATCAGGAATCAGGAACTATATGCTATTTCTCCATAATCTTCTTATGGCACGGATTGATTTACACTAAGTCAAATGGTAGCCACTATGTCGGAGTCACAATGACGTGCTATGAATAATCATAAGAGACACAAATTTGAAATATTTCGTGTCACCTTGTATTTCTTTACGATAATCGTACAATCAGATTTCCTCTGCTTGTTGAATGTGTCTTGTTTTTATTGCATGCGGGCCACAATCTTTGTCGCTTGATGGACTAGTGAATTGTATCGCAATATATAGCCTTGACTCTTTTTTCATACGCAACGGAAACATACAAGACATATCACCTAGCAAGTAAACAATATATGCACGCATGATCCTAAGGATGGTTCATGATATAATATATAATGGATATCTAGTGATGATGTCTATATATAGAGCTTACTTATACTCTCTGCCCCCATCCCTTTAATGATTAAACCCAAACGATACTATTTTGATATAAAATCTACTGTTATGATGCTGATAAATCGTGCATAATGTACTTCTATCAGGCAGTATCAAGTCCACAACGATAGCTAACTACTGTTGGTATTGCTCTTATTCGTCTCACTGCCCTTGTTTCCTCCCGTAGCTAAAGATGGCACTACTGTTGATGTTGCAAGTTTACGAGAGTTCTCTTTTCAGTTTTTTCTCTCATCCTGTTGCTGTGTATGGCCAACGGCTTCATTTGGGACGGCCGCGCTTGTCGTAGAAGTAAAATTTGCGCTCTTACAAGCCGTAGATGTTGACTCGGCGATACCAATACTGCTGTTGTTTTTATTTACGGCAGTCTTCATAGGACGCTTACCAGCAATAGCCTCTATCCATGTCCAGTTACCCGTGCTATTATTTATAATAGGGTCAATATCTAACAACCTATTTTGGGCTTCGTGCGGTGTTTTAGTACCCTGACTTGGGATCTCTAGAGTCGAGGATGCCCTCGTGTCTGCTTTTGTTGCGCTAGTCGTAGCGCCGGCAGCAGTGGAGTGTCCCGGCGATGGAGGTGGCAGAGGGCTCAGTTGGCCTGCGTCGCTATCTGGCTCACTATCATGCCAGTCACGATCACTCCAGGTCACAGAGTCATTGGGCTCCCACTCGCTTGATTCGCGACCGCCTGTAGTTATGGGAGATACCGTTGTGCTGGATGGCGACGGAGGCTCGTGCCAGATGGCCCGACTACCTTTGTGTGGTTGCGGCAGATCTGGCACAGAATCTGAGGCTTCGGCGGTCTCCGAGTCCGTACGCTTGATGCCGCAAGATTTGGCGGTTATAAAGTGACGCGATTGGTCGTGGTAATGGCCATCTCGGTGCCGATTGGCCTTATTAGTCTCATGGTTGGTCTCGTCGCCATGCTGACTTGGGGGCATGCGAGGATCGAGGGCGCGCTCCCGAGAATGCTCGTCGTCAACGCTAAACCGCGCACAGACAGCGTCACTAAAATGAGACTCGACCACGTGGTGTATAACTGGCCAGCCATAGGCGTTGGGGAACATGCGACGCACGATGATGTTGTTGTGAGCATCTGGTTCAAGCTTGACCAAGACTTTGCGCCATGAGAGACCGCGATGATAGGCACGTGCGATTTTCTCCTCGACGCGCATGGTGGCGAAATCGTACTCGGTGGATTCCTTGACGTATTCAGGCTCCTTAACTTTCTTCCGCGCTGCTTCGGCCTTTTCTTTTTCTTTTGTCGTACATGGCGCCGAAGCAGCTGTAGAACCTGTGCCAGCATGCGGTTGCATTATCATGTCTGGCGAAGTCGGCGAGACTGTGGTGCTGTTGGACCGTTTCATGGTATTGTTGGAAGAGAGGCGCGTAAGTGTCATACGCTTTGGCAGGTGCTTCTTCACGGGCGGTGGCGGGATGTCCTGCGGATGGTAAACCCGATCATGGAAAATGGTGCGCGCACGCTTGGTCGGGTCGATTAGATAAGGAACATCGGGGATCTTGGGGTTGATGATGTCGTGGGCGGATTCAAAAAATGTTGTGCGGGGAGGCGCCAACATATCGTTGCCCTCTTCAAACTCGGCGCCAGTCGTAACGCGAGACTTTTGCGGAGTTGAAGAGGTTAGTCTCTCGGCAGGCTGCATTGCTGCCATTGTATGCATAGGCGGTAGAGCTGAGTCAGGTACAGCAGCAGCATCGGCCAGTGAAAGAGTCTGGCTTCTGGCTAATATTCGCTTTTGCTTATTTGAAGGCTCTGGGTGCTTGGCCACGTCGTTGTTGCGAAACAGCGCAAATAGACCAGAAAGTGGACTAGATAGACCGGTAGCTGTGATAGATTCAGCTGTGGCCTCGGGTTGATTATGCGTGGGAGCCACAGAGCGCATGCTCTGGCGATCGTCCTCCAATATAGCCTCGTTCGAAGGTTGTGGGACTTCGTATTGGTTTTCTTGGCTACCCAATAGCGGCGTCACCGGCGCCGCCTGCGCAGTCAGCGCCTCGCCGTCGGAAGCTGCGTTGAGGGCAATTTCAGCAATCGGCTCTTTTTCCTCTTCTTCGAGAAGGAGTGCAGCTGGGCGTTGGTTGCGGCTAGCACCAGTCAGCTCAGCCCAACCAACAGCGACCATAGTCTCAACCAGACCGGCATCGCGGCGTGCCTTTTCAACGCGGCCGAGACCTTGCCAGTCGAGAAATAGCAAACAACTTGTTCGCAGTGGTACGATGCCATCATTAACCACATTGGAATATACCGTCCGGTTACGGAACTTGCGTAGAGCCGTGTGGGCTGGCCCGGTGGGCAGTATCCGGAGTAGTGGCTTAGACTCTGGCTGGCTTTCTCCAAGCACCTTTTTGTGCGCCGATTCTCCGAGGTTTCCGACAATAGCACTCCAACTACTGCGAGCCAGTGTCGGCGGACGCCATGTGAGACCAAGATCCTGACCAGTACGGCCAACGAGTCCAAAGTCGAGAGCAAACTTGACGTACATTGGGTTCTCATTGCTAAGACCCAGGAACGGCGTTGCCAGTGCTACGAAATTTATGGGCTTGATAAAGTCAAAGAACTGTGGCGAATGCTTCTGGATATATGCCACGGCGTATGTTTGGATTAGGCCACCGAGCGAGTGTCCCAGCAGGCTGATGCTAGTAATTTGGTACGGCAGGTTGAGCTCTGGCATGATGTCGCGCATATCAACGCTATGGCCATGTTTATAGCTGGCGGTCGAGGACATCAACGAGGGTGCGACAGCTGGTATCGATGTATCGTCCTTATGCGACTCACTATTGTGCGACTCACCCTTATGAAGTTTGAGAGCGTGCGCGAAAGACTCACCAGCTCCTCGCGAGATCTCAGGATGATATGGCTGATCGGGATATGTCAGAGCCAAGATATACCGGGCGAGGCGCTTGCCCAAGTACTTGATGCCACGCTCCGTGCGTGTAGCATTGCCGCCAAATCCCTTCACCACAACTTCCTCATAGTCGTCGTCGTCGTCTTTGTCCTCTGCTTCATGAAGGGTTGCAAATGAAGTTTGACCCGTGGCTGCTGCTGCTGTTCGCGCCGGGCTTTCGCTGCGGGAACTGCCACCACTCTTTTGACTGCCATTGGAGCCGTCGCTTTCGCTGGACGATAAGCCGACGTCCTTCTTTTGTTGTGCGCGTCGTTCCTTAGCCCGGCGCACTTTAGAGTCGGCTCGCGCCTTCCGTGCGCCAGCATCGATGCTTTCCTTCAGGAATAACATGTCGGCACTAGAGTTGCTGTGCAAGCCATGAGTCAGGATAACGAGATGGATTTTCTTCTTCCGCAGCTGGGGCGCTTTTTCGCCCTCGAAGAGCTTCCCTGCTGCAACGGCTGCCCTTCTGTGTTCTTCGCGGACTTCATTAGCCAACCGCATGCGGTCCTTGCCAACATCTGACCAGCCAGGTATCAGAGGTTTGTTCCAGAGCGTCTCGGTATCCTCGACGATGACGTGCACAGCGCGGGAGAATATGCCCTGGTTCGTCTTATGCTGCGCCTCGTGATGATTGTGTTTGTGTGTATTGTGGCTACTTCCAGGACAGCCTGTTGTAGGTTCTGAGGGGTGATTGATATTATTGTCAGCAGCCGCCACAGCTGTAGCATAGCTGAGATTCAGGGATTTGCGGTCGCGAGCGACCACAACCTCGAAGCCTACCGACGCTGAGCCGGAGAACAACACCTGCGATATCACTTCAACGACCCAGGACACGGACTGTTGTTGGCTACTAGAGCCAGCACCAAACAAGCCGTCGGCGCCTAGACCGGCCGTCTGGCGGAATTCGTCCGGTACGGTCAGTTCACACTCCCAGGAGCCGCCGGCCTTAAGCATGGGCTCGAACTCAGGTACGCCATAACGACGCGCATTAGCGAACTTGGTGTTCGGGTCAAAGGTAGCAGGGTAGGCAGCTACTGAGAGACTGTACGGGCCGTGCACAAAAGCAGCTCGTAGGGCAATGAGCGAAGTGTTGCGGACTCGCAGAAACAACTTGGTCGGCGACGGCAGGATGCGGTCCTGAGACGGGGTGTATGTGATGGTATAGCGCACAACTTCTCCAAGCTTGACGCTTCCGGCCTGCAGAAGAAGTAGCATAGTGTATTTGTGTGTGTATTGGTAGATATTCGTGAGGCGGTAGCCGCTGTAGCCAGCGATAGGGCTGCGTTAAGAGCTTCTGCGTTAAAATGCTATAACGATACTTGTCTCAAGCTTCGTAGATACAGTCGTGGAAAGGAGAGACGACGACGCAGGCCAGTAGCAGAAGACAGACAGGCAGCCCTGGGAATAGATTTAGGATTGGATCCAATGTATGTATTGTGTATTGTGTATCGTGTATCGTGACAAACGTTAGCGGCGAGATGTCGAGAGATCAGGTAGGAAGCGGAAACCCAGAGAAGCTTTCAGCTCGCAGCTAGTCGCAGGTTGTTGAAGCAGGGTTTTGTCGAGTCTTGAATAGCGATAAGCAGTCAGAGTTGTCGCCGTTGTCGTACTAATAGCAGGAACAACTAACTACATATAGTCGATAGCCAATATAGCCAAGGGACGAGGTTACTAGGAATGGCAGGATTGACAGGCGGCAGTGCGGCGGGACAAGAAATTCAGCGAGCAAGGATATGATGAAGCTCGGAGGTAGAGAGGTCTTGCTGCCAACCAGTCAGTATACTAGTGACTTGTGTTTTGTGAGGCTATCAGAGAGTCCATCAGTGACTGAATTTCGCTCAGCCCGTCATTAATCAAACGCTTCTTGTACCGACATAGCTTATTTCCTCTAATCATCTCGCATTCAGACAATTGAAATTTTAGAAAAGGAGGCTAACTCACGATGCAAGGTTCCGTGTTTGGGATAATCCAACCCAGTATTTGCTTAGGTGCAGAAGAGATGATAAAGCTTTGGCCTTTCTCCTAGAAGAAAAATAGTTTGCATAAACCACAAACTTCTGGAAATCATGCCTTGAGATAAAACAAAAGAAAAAGCATCGGGAACGCGGCCCAGCTAACGGGGTTTTTTCAATGATTCGCCGGCCGAGATTGCGGATTATTCGGTTCTTTTCTTTGTATGTTGTTTTCGAAGGCGGCTTTGCAAGATGTACTCCGGGTAAAACAAAAATAAAGGATAATAGAAAGCGCAAAATACGAGATGCCTGCAGATTTCTAACAATCAACAATCTTTGAAGAAAACATTGTCGCGTGCTTGCTTTTTTTCTCTCAATCTTGTGATCTTTTTTCTTTTAGGGCTTGTTTCCTTTTTCCGCCCCAAGATAATATGAGAGATGATGATGTAATCACAATGCCAATAACACAGCGTGTAAAGGCCCCAATTCCAAAGTCTCACAAGCTCTCATAAACTCTCACAGATCCCTTCAAGCCATTCTACTACGTCCGTACTCGGACCATCCGCTTCGCACAATCCCAATCAAACAAATACACAACATCTAGTTTTACAAGCAACACGCACCTCGTCGGATTCTTGTCTTGTCCTTCCCTGCTTCGCAGTCCAAACCCCCTCAAACCTTTATCGTTCTCCGACTTTTAAGCCCCATTCCACCTGGGTTTTACCAAGTGGTTATACGTTTGTTCTTATTTTGGTTATTGATTGTTTTCCAGCTTCCGCTAGTGCCGAGAAACTCTTTTTGTTCTCAAGGATCTAGCACTCGTAAGCTTGACTCAGTCCGACACCCCACGACGTCATGATATGTAGGGTTATCGTTATAACCCTAATCATAGTTGGCACCATATACACACTTAACAAAAAAAAAAACAGTACATGAAACAAGAGAAATAGTGAAGTCAAGTTGAAGGTAAAGAAAATAACGCAGAAACAAGAAAAAAGAAAAAAAAAGGAGATCCTGCAGGTCGTGAGTACAAGGTCTTGCATGCAATCTCATATTTGTCCCAAAGCACAATTAGTCCAACACCTAGACACCTCCCAAAGAAATATTAAAAAAATGAGTCCCAGCCAGTGCTATCCTTTGCTTTATATTCTATCCCAATTCCATCTCTACCGCCTCCTTCTAGACAAATACAAGCAGCTGTCTGTGCAGTGTTCCTCAGACTGAGAAGCCTGGCTCGGGTGATCGTGACCGGTTCGGTCAAATCCGCAGTCTACAGTCCGCGTTGGATATGAAGAGGAGGAGGCTAGAGTTTTGAATGTTGTCAATGTTGATCAATCAACGGCTTGTGTTATATATTTTTTGAGAAAAAATCTTTGCCTTATATAAGAGCACTTCTGCTGCTATAGCTCGGTTTCGAGTGTTCAGGGTCGAACAAGTTTAGTCGATAGAAAATGTCGAGTCAAGTGTCGAGTCCGTTTTACACTGTTAATCTGCTGCTAAGAAGCTGTGTTCTTTTGTTTGGCGTCGTCGTTCTTTTATTTTTTGCGGGTTTAGTTTCATCATGCCGAAATTATTGTCGTTATTGTCGTAATGGGGTTGGTGGGGTGTCGTCAGGAGGGCCACTAGGGATATGTGCCGCCCACTCAGTGACTCTGGTCATTCCAGTTCCTACACCTGTCAGACCAGCCTTTGCCGAAGACTTTACATTGTCGTCATCGAGGTCGTACCTGCGGCGCCGTCTTGCGGGCGCGGGCCCTGCGGCATCTTCATCATCGTATTCGGTCGGCGCCGGGCCGGGCCGACCGCCATGCCGTCCACTAGTTGCTATGAGCTCGCCTCCTCGAGGAGGCCCGCCTGGCCCGCCACCGTACATCGGGTCGTCGTACGGCGCACGGCCATGTATCATTGGGGCACCGGGAACTATCGGGGGCTGCATGCCCATTCCGCGACCTCCGCCATATGGCGACATGGGACCCGGAGGCCCATGCATCGGATGACCCATGGGCATCATGGGTCCCATCTGGCCGGGAGGGCCACCGATTGGGCCCATACCACCCATAGGGCCTGGCCCCATATGGCCTGGTCCCATCGGAGGGCCATTAGGCATCATGCCCATCGGAGCCATGCCTCCCATACCACCCATAGGTCCCATCTGGCCCATTGGAGGGGGGCCCCGCATGGGACCGTTCATCATGCCACCCATAGGGGGGGGGGACATCGGACCTAAAGGTCCTCCGACCATTGGTGGTCCTCCCATCGGTGGCCTGTGAGGGTTAACATGGCCACCATACGGAGGAGCTGTATGAGAAGAAGGAGGCATGCTGGTGCGGTGTGAGAGACGTTCGACTAGACGCTGCTGCTGTTCCATTGATCCGCCACGGAGACGGCGCCCCTTAGAAAGATCACCATTAGCACTATGGCGCTCGAAACCACCAGGACCGCCGCCACCTGGAGGCATGCTGTGGGTAGCACGGTTATAATCTTCGTAGAAATCATCATCAGCGGGGACCGCACCACCTCCGCCGTTGCCTCCTCTGGCACCTCCACGGAATCCAGGGCCGCCACGGCGACGGTTAGGTGGCGGCGGCGCAGCATCATAGGTAGCTTCATAGTCGCTTTCCTCATCTTCGTCCATGTCATCCGGTCCTCTAGGGCCCTTGACACGTCGGATGAGCTCATCACAACGTGGCTCCGTAACACGTCTTGTAAGCGCTCGCTCATCTTCATACGCACCAGATGTACCGGCAGCATGACGAGGTCTAGAGGGCGTGCGAGCCGGAGGTCGGTGGTCTCTGGCTCTCTCACGTTCTACACGCTCTTGGGTGCGCTCGCGTTCGAGTTCACGCTGCTCACGCTCACGCTCACGCTCACGCTGCTCACGCTCACGCTCACGTTGCTCACGCTCACGCTCAAGTTCACGCTCAAGTTCACGCTCTCGACGAGAGTCGCGCATATCCCGAGCATCCATTAAGGGGTCAGAAGATCCGAACTCACCAGGCATGCGACGACCGTAAGCAGTACGAGCAGCAGGCTCACTATGGAAATCATCCGCATCATAGTCGCCGTATTTGTCTGCATGAGTACCATACTTATCCTGGCCGTAGTCGCCGGCATATTTGGGAGGCATACGATCGAACTTGACCGAGGCGGCATAACGGGCAGCAGGAATAGCAGTGCTAGGATGGGCTGGATAATGCTCGGAGTATTCATCACGATAACGATCAGCAGCGGCAAATTTGCTACTAGCTTCAGGGTAATCGTCCTCTAAGCCGTCATAGGGATCAACCATGGTTGGGGCGCCACGGGCACCGGGGGCAGGCCCCGGGCGACGAGAAAATCCTCTGCGGTCTGCATAATCCGCAGTTGGAGCTGCGGCAACGGCGGCTGCAGAGACAGGCTCTCTACCGTAGCCTTGACGGTACGGCATGGTTCCGGCAGTAGCACCAGGAGGAAGGTCATCATATTCCGCATACTCAGGATATTCGGGATTATAATCCATGTAATCGCCAGGATACTCTGCGGCAGCAGCAGCAGCAGCAGCAGCAGCAGCGTGTTCTCTCTCTCGGGCCATCTCTATACGCTCGCGAGCAGCAACGTAAGCGGCGCGTTCGTGGCTAGCCGAAGGCTCCCGAGTAAGTCTTGTTGGAAAGTCACGTGACTCGCGGGGTTTAGCTGAATACTCAATGTTATAATCATCGCGATAGTCACGGCTGAACTCCCGTGGAGCCTCGCGGGCAAGCTCACGAGAACCAGCGCGGTAATATTCACCACCGATCGCACCGGACACGCTCATGCGTCCGGGCATGCGCGGTTCGGCGCCACGCATAGGTCTAGCAGGAAAAGCCATTTCGTCGTCGGGCAGAGGTTCCGAGCCAGCTGCAAAATGGGGGGTTATTGATTCAAGAAGAGGGTCGTATGGAATGGTATGGCAGTCGCAATGCTTCCACTTGGTACCGCAGATAGTGCAGAACTCAACACCACAGCGACTGGGAAGCCAGACAAGAAGCGTTAGTGACAGATGTTCACCTCCTTGTGATCAGAGAGAACAGGTTTAAGCGTTTAATTTAGGTAATGAGTTGTGATGTGGTGTGACGTGGTGAGACAATGGCAGTCTGTGGTAGGGGCGGAATGAGGTAGAAAGGATAAACGTTGTTGATGGTAGTCATAGTAGAAGAATAAAATAAGCAAAGAAACTAGACTAGGCTTCCTAGGAGGCGCAAATCCGCATACAAAAAATGCTCGTGCGGTTAAGGGCACAGACATAGAAGTAGAGGCTGACAGAAGTAGAGGTACGGCGGAAAACAAAGTGCAGGCGAGTTAGGTGGAGATGAGGGTCTGTCTCAGAGAAAATGGATAAAGCCAATGCCATTGTAATCACTTGATTTTTATGGAGGGGGCATTGTTAAGTAGTTGAAGAGCCGTTGTTGGATGGGACAAGTGTAGAGGGAGGGATATAGATAGAATGAGATGGCGAGATAGAGCAACAAGGTTAGGGAACATGGGTAGGTAAGAAAGATGCCCAACTTACCAGATAATGCAATCAGAGCCTTCACGTTGCTCCACAACAGCTTCACAGTTAAAGCAGCGTTGCCAGCCGTTGATTTTTGTCGCTTCCCTACGAGGTGTTGGGGCAGTTCGAGCAGAGCCTACTTCGTCTCGATCTCTGTCGCGATCTCTGTGGTGCCGCTTTGAAGCAGACCTATGAGACGGGAGATAAGGCTCGTTGTAGTCGCTATAAGCGGTCTTTGTCTGAGAAGGAGGATCAAGATTATCGAAGCCTTGGTCGTCGTTGCTAATGTTGTTATCGTCGTCTTCGTCTTCGTCCCGAGGAAGAGGCACACGCCGGGTGCGAGATTTTTGATTGCTGTTGTACTGGGCAAGGCGACGATCGAAGGCCTTTTTGAAGCTATCGTCAAAGTGTTTACTGACAAGCTCTAGAGGGATATTCAAGTCACAGCACTGGGGTGGGAACAGCGCTGGATCGGTAACAGAATCCTTGAATTTGGATTTCAAGCAGCGATGGCATAGATAGTCGCCGCAATCGAGCTCGATAACCTGCTGAGGGACGATGTCGTCTAGGCACACAAAGCAGGAAACACTAGAATGATGCAAGGAAGAAAAACGGCCGCAGTTAGTAACAATTTGGAACGTAGAGAAGCAATGCAATGTGATGCAATGCAGAGTAAGAGCAAGAACGCAGGTCTTGGGGACGAAACGAGAGTAGGCGTAGACAGTGCAGAGCAGAGCAGGTGCCAGCACAGGTGCGGTGTAGAAAGAAAAGAAAAGAAAAAAAAAAACCTAGAACAACTGAATTGAGCAAGGAAGACAATGCGTCGCCACGTCACATCTCAACTAGACGCAGATAGATGCAGATGAGCAGAATAAGCGGAAACATACAGCACCACATAAACCCAGCTTACTACCAGTCACCGCTACAGGAATGTATAGCAAGACACTGAACTTCCTGTTTGCGATTCTGGTGTTCCTTGCGGCCAGTTACAGAGGTAGCATCAGTAATAGCAATAGCAAAGGGGCCCGCTGGTCTAAAAGGCGTCCAGAGCGGGCCTGGGCGTGCAAAGCAGCGTGATAATGGACGATAGTGGTGGTCGCAGCTACAGTAGGGGCTGAACGGAATGGGTGGAGACTAGAAGACACTTACACTTGGGCATGGCCAGGTTTCGAGGCTAGCCTGGAAGCAGCAGAGGTGGGCGCACCAGTTCCACCACGTCTTACTTGGTTTGGTTTCCGCGTGGACGAGTCTCTGTGTTGGTAGCAAGGAGCAAAAGATAGTTAGAAAAGAGGCTGGCTACGGGTTGTACACGGCAGATGCGCGTGTGGTGAAGCAGCGATAAAGGGCCCTCCGATGAGGGTTTTGGCGGACCGGAAGAGGAGGTGTGGGTGCAAGCGTGGGAGTAAAGTCCGTAATTGGGGACGGATGGGAGGGGGCAAAGAGAAATCTCCACGATGGTGTGGCAGGACGGGAGGCTGAGAGTATAGAGGAGAGGGAGTGAGAAAAAGAAAAAAAAAAAGTGAGAGAAAGAGAGAGAGGGGAGCCGGCGGCAAGAATGATGGTAGTAGTTAGTAGTAGCAGTAATGACAGTACTATTGCTGAGAGGTCTAGCTTGCCCTTTCGCCTGCGGTTTAGCACACAGAATCTCCAGATGCCTGCCGTTTTAGCCGCTCTAGAGAACAGGTTGGAATTGCGGGCTTTGGCAGGACTATCACTCAAACAGAGTAGGCTCGCGGGCTTTTGAGAGGGGAAGTCTTGGGCTAGTACGTGGATGCTGCCTACTGTCGTAGTAAAGCAGGCATATGCAGATGTAGATACAGTTACCAGTCAAACTAATTCAGTGGGAAAATAGTATAAAAAGATTAAAGAAAGAAAAAGACATGTACTCTACACTGCTCTGGTTCAGCTGCTCACTGTTTGGGCTGGCCAATTAATGGATGTGACTTGCTTTGGGCTGCCACTGGGCTCGGCTGTAGGTTGGATTGGGCGCAAACGAACAAATGTTGACAAGGAACATCAACTAGGATGAGTGGATGTGCGATAGATGAACAGGGATATTCAGCAATGGTGTATCAGAGAAGGGCAGTTGAGAGAGTCTCTCCAGAGATACTAAGAAAAGAGAACCGAAGCACTGTTTTCTTCTGTATAGTGAATATGCCATGGACAACTTTGCCTCCCTTCGGTTCTCTTGCTGATCCGGCCATACTACATACATATGTACTTGTATGTAAGCATGAAAAGGAATACGAATGGAAACCAAGCTAGAGAGCAAACAAGCCAGCCTAGACGGAGAACACTGAGCACCGCGTAGCTGATGAAAAGAACTGAGAGGAATAGTCCAAGAACATCTGAAGAAAAAGGCAAAGGGACAGCAGGACAGGGGGCTATGGAAATGCAGCGCAGACTGACCGTTAGTCTTGATGCTACTGTTACCAAGCTGCTGCTATTGCAGTGCATGGCTATGTGCCATGCGCTGCATGCTGTGCGCTGTGCAGCATATTCATGGCATTGGCGGTAGGAGTAGTAATGCCAACTGATATGTACAGATACAACGTATAGAATGCACTAAGGCAACCCTAAAAGCTCAAACCTAGTTTTGCTTTAATGGCTTTCTTTTGCATACTGAATGTGCAAAAAGAAGCGCAGATGTAGCATATATACATGCATAAAGACGTATGATTGCTACACTGTAGGCTTGGGAGGTCTAGCCCTGAATCGATCGAACTGCTGCTGAGCTTTCAACTGACAGCCTGGTCTTGTCTTTGGAGAGTCGTAATTATCAACAAATCGCTTTGATGTTTGTTTACCTGTTTTCAAACCCTTGTGTGCTACAGACCATGATTGGCAGAAAGAAATGGGGTATGGAATTGGGGAAAACGGTAGCGACATGAGATTTTTGAGAGTATATGCAGATAATTTCAAGAATGGCGAGCTGTAAGTTTGTATCTTACCTCTTGTCAGTGGTGTTCTTCTTGCTATGACGGCGATTGAGCGCAGGCGGTATGCTCTGACTGCGATCTGTTCTAAAGCTTGCCCTACCCACAGATGAGCGCCGGCGTCTGCGATGTGCTTGTATTTTGCGGTCGACGCTGTCTTCATCTTCATCTTCGTCGCTATACATGTCGTCGGAAAGGTCGCTGATATCGTCGCTATATACATCTTCGTTTTCGCTTGGTTCCGTATCATATTTTCGCGGGTTCTTCACAGGCTTGCTATTAGATTTAGCGGGTGCGGCTCTGGGCGATTCAGATACTACAGAAGGCGCTGCTGACGCATATTTGTTGGACACCGGAGCTTTATGAGCGGCGGTGGGCTTCGTGGGAGCTCGGTGTTGCGCGAACCTTGTCTTTGTTGCTGGCGCAGATTGCAAGTCGGATGCCTCAGTGTCGGTTTCTTCTGTATCCTCATCATCGGAGTCGGAGTCGGGTGTACGGTTTCGGCTGGATCCGGGCGTAGGTATTCCATGCGACCGAGAGCTTTCTGAAGCTTGACCGCCGCGGCGGGAGCTTACGGGAGATAAAGGTCGTCGCGACAGAGGAATATTTTGAGTCACGGCAGGCTTGCTACCAACTCCACGACGACTTTCCATCCGGGCCATATTGCGATTTTCGTTGCTAGTAGAATCGTCGTCACAATTGTCGCCCCAGTCGGGTTTGCGGCGGGCTTTCCCACCACGCGGGCGATCGCGAGTTGCCATAGTGTGTCGATTGAAAAGAGCAAGTGCAGGTTGGATGTCGTCAGTAAGGCCTGGAACTCCTCTGCTTAGCTCAGGGTCTTGTAGCTAAATATCTAAACTAGAAGTGTCGAAATTTCTAGCTTGGAATGGCTTTAATGGATGCGCTAAACCAAGGAAGGTTTGTTGTTCGTTATAGTACTAGCTACGACAAGGCGATGTTTGTTTTCAAAGGCAATGGATTTAGAAACAGAATGATCGACGGCGTCAGGAAAGGCCCATAAGCGGTTAAGTCTTGCTTAGCGACGGAAAGCTTGTCTGCCACTGACTGTCGCTATAATGGCAGGTTTATGCAGTGCGCTTCCTCCTCCTCAGGGACTAACTAGCTATAGCATAGGCTCAGCAATAATGCAGGGATGTCGATTTAACTATGAAACTGCCTTTCGTAGCAATCCGAGCAGGCGAGGACAGTACAAATTCAGGTTCGTCATTTGCCTTGATAGCCTGTTTATACGCTTGCCCTCTCTCTCCATAGACAGATACATGTAGTATCTTGATAATTAAGAGCGGCTAATGTCAGCACATAGTAAAATAGTCAAATCAGGAGGCAAGTGGCTAACGGCCATACCAAT
Source organism: Endoconidiophora laricicola (assembly GCA_001640655.1). Taxonomy (NCBI): domain Eukaryota; kingdom Fungi; phylum Ascomycota; class Sordariomycetes; order Microascales; family Ceratocystidaceae; genus Endoconidiophora; species Endoconidiophora laricicola. Next base: position 57,642 of record LXGT01000155.1, on the reverse strand, counting down.
ACAATCTTGCTCTGAAAGTACGGATGGTGTGAAGCTGTTCACGCAGGCTTGGTTCAATCCAACCTAACCAGCTCGACCGTTGGCTGCCCACTAGCACAAGATAAGAATGGTTGATGTGATGATCACGCTGTCGAAAAGGCCGATATGTGACTAGCCATAATAAGATACGAGGCAGGAGTGGTGTAAATATAGGCCGACGGCAATCATCAAAATGTGCATTGACATGGAATCGAGAATAGCAACAAAAGACAGCTCAACAATCTCGGACGTTAACCGTTCATTCAAGCAAGCAAATGCACTCGTATCGCTATTTTGTTTAGAAGATACATTTATGGGCCGTCTGTCTGTCTCCCCTTATGCATACAAAACCTATAAAGAATCGCACAAGATGCCCATGATACGTACGTACTATGTATGTAGTAGTTTATCATTGTTTAACACAACTTTTGTAAAGGCACAGCCGTGGCTTCGATGTGGGCTGTATGCATCTATACTGCATCTTTGTCCAATTAGTTCACGCATATGTCGCGTAAATACAGCAGGAAGTCTTCATGACGATCAAAGATGCAGAAGGCCACGCTTTCCGTGGGGAAACATCGAGAAGAGACACCCGCATCAGCTTACTTAGCCCTAATCCCTCACTCAATAGGAATTTGAGGCCGTCCCAGAAGCATAGGGGCAATAATCAGCCAGATTTTGTGACAAATCCGTCTATGCAAAAGCAACAGAAGCAGAAGAGGCAAGCAATTGGCAGCATTGGTGGTAGCATGGCTAGCCAGCACTATATCAAAAACGCTATCACCCCCCTTCTTTGTAGCATTATACTAGTACTAGTACTAGCCATAAAATCAAGTGCAGATCTTGAAAATCCAACATTGTAACGTTTGGAGACTCGATGCAGGCCGGCTGACCGCTCAAAACGCCTCATCCCAAGATCCATGGAACTGTAGGCTTGCATAAATTGGGTATGCAACCTGTGGCCCTAGTGTAAGGACCAAGGCAGCCACTTACGAGCTATATGCCTTTACAGAAAGGCTAGTTGCCCATCACGCTATCACCTCGAAGTGCATTTTTTCTCTGTTACCGATATGTTGCCTTGCTGAGTTTCAGGATATGTATTATGTAATATGTACCGTAGCCTAACCATAGCTAACAATCCAGTGTTCGGGGTTCAACAGAGAGTTACAAAAGTTAGTGGCAATTCCTAGTTTAATAGACGCGTTGCCTTTACTTAGATACTTAGAGGGGAATTGTCGAAACCAATAACCGATGATATCTGAAAACAATTTGATAGAAACCATAACGCAAGCTGCCTAAATCATAGGCAAACCCCGCTTTCGCAGTAGGATCGGAATAACTCGATTCCGACCCCAAACTAACGTTCCGAGAAATGTACAGTTAGACGCCAACACTTGGCTTGTCCGTTGGAGCCCATTCGCCTATCTATTTAACTCTCGTGAACCCTTGATATCCAGCCCATTTTATGTCATTTATGCCCTTTTCCGCACCGTCCCCTATTCAGTCTCATCCCTTCTACTCACTCCAACTCTACTTACACTTCCACCATAGCTTCATCATCGTCGTCGTCGATCTGCGTTACATCGGCAATAGCCTTGCGATTATCATCGACTTCGTCAACAGCACCTTCCTCTTCAGGCGCCTCGTCACGCTTAAGGACCTGCACCAGACGATCGCAGGCTTCTCTGACATCTTCATTTTCAACCCGCGCATGAGTCTCGCGAATCGTTGCGTAAACATTAATTTGACGGAGGTACTCGCGACCCGGGCGGGTAGTAGTCAGAAGTGTCAGCGTCTCGACGTGTGTTTGAATGATACTGTGGTCACTGTCACGGCACTTGTCCGGAGGCAGTAGCTGCAGATCAGGGAGCATCTCTACCATATCTTCTGGCTCGTACTCTTCGTTGCCGGTTATAGGAAGAAGAACATAGGGGACAACGTTGAGCTCACCCTCGTCCATGAAAGACGGGTGCGTATCAGTATCAAACGTGACGTTCTTGATGGTGCTAGCAACACCTTTTCGGCGGATATTGGATTCATGCTCGGTAAAGACCTTGATCTTGTTGAGGGGATACTCGCCGTCGTATTCCTGCTTCGTGATAAAGAATTTGCGGATCTCTTCATGCTTGGATAGGTCGGCAAAAACATACGACAGGTAGTCGTAGTTGGCGTTCCGATTGTAGCCGCCGCTAGAGCCCTTCACAAACGCGTCCATTAGCTGGTTCATCACGACGTCACTCTTAGATAGCTTATCGTTGGGCGGTAGCTTCTTATCCAAGATAGACTTCATGGAGTCCTTCTTGGTCATGTTGGCTAATAGCATAGCAAGGGCGTCAACATTGGGGTCAAGTTGTTTCTGTAGATTATGTTAGCTGTAGCCTGTGATATAGCAATAATGATGTATTACTTACAACGACCTTTGACAAGATGTTGTTGACGAAGACTTCATCGGACACCAAAAGATTTAGCACGTCCTCTTCTTTGGAGAGGTTCACCAATATTGTAGTGGCATGGCCAGCAATTTGCTAGATTAGGGTTAGAAATTCGATAGCCACATCGAGAAAGTCCAAGTGAGTTGCGTACAGGTTGATCGCGAATAACGAGAATCTTAAGTGCCTTGACGGCTCTGCTGTTGTTGGCTTTGAAAATAGCGGGTTGTGATAGCGAGAACGGCGTCAGGTTCTCGACGGCAGCAAGTCTGACCTGAGCATTAGGATTGCTTACAAAGCTCACAAGCTGGTGATATAGACCGTTAGTGAAAGGAGAGCTTTAGATTTCTTATACATGGCGGGAGGAAACTGACTTCTTCTAATTCGGTGGGCATTGTGATGTAGCTTCACAGCGGATATAGCAGAGAAGCAGCAAGAGTAAGATGATAATAGCACAGATATGCTGTGATTCGCAAAGCTTTTCTCGCTTATGATGCTGTTTTCAGTCGCACTTGAACTTTCGCGATAGTGGGGATGATTTTTGTACTTATTTTCTTTGCCCCTCCAAAAAGAATAAGTCTTCATTTAAACCCACTGTAACTGTTCTCGGTACCGCTGTAACTCGACTGGGGCTGGCTAGTAACTAAATATAGCAGATCCCCAATAGTAAGAGTTTTTGCCGAATCTCACCGCCAAAATTTTCTTCTTTTAGTAGTAGTTCCATTGCGGGGAGTTCAATTTTTGGATTTTTGGCGGCCAGAAAAAATATCGCCTACTCTAGTGAACTACTTATCTTATCGCTGCCATAATTGTAGTTTTCTTGTGGGTTACTTTTGCTTGTGAAAACATCACCAACACCCGACGAGTACTATATCCTAAGAACAAGAGTTTCTGTTTAGTCGTGAACTGCAGCGCTTTCAAATCTCAAATATCTGCGGATTCTCTCTTTTATTTGTTCCAATAGTCCATATTCAGTTTAATATGCCCAAGGCTACTACCCCAACGGCACCGCGCCGAAGACACAATCCACTTGAGCTTGACTACACGCAGTCCGGCATTGTCAAAAACAAGGCTCCTAAGCGCGTGAAGAAAGACAACGAAGCTGGCCCTGGCTTCGTTGATGCTAAGCAGTCGCGCACTATCTTGAAGCTCGGCCAGAGCCTTACTCAAGAAAACCAAGATGAGCTAAACATCCAGAAGTCTGCTGCAATGGGCAATGCTGAGAACCCGGCCTTCAGCTACGACATCCGCCTTGCTGAACTCGAATACGCCGATGATGACAACGAGTACGAGACTACCACTTCCGGCCACACCGGTGCCGATGACGAAGATGCATGGGGTGATGATGACGAAGAGGTCGAAAACATCGATGTTGACCCGGAAGACCTCGAAGCCTACCGCAAGTTTCTGCCCGAGCTGAACCAAGATCCCTTGCTGATTCACGGCTGGGATCAGAAACCTGCTGATGGTGCCGATTCCCAAATTGACGGCGAGGAGACAACAAACCTGGCGGATCTGATCATGGAGAAGATCTTGCAACACGAGGCGAGTGTCGAAAGACGGGAAAGCGGTCCTGTTGATGATGAGGAGTTGCCCGAGAAAGTTGTTCTTGTCTACACTAAAATTGGCGAGATCCTAGGACGTTGGAAGAGCGGAAAGATCCCCAAGCCCTTCAAGATCCTTCCCACAATCCCAAGAGTGAGTTTTCAAAGATGCACTCACAAGCTGGAAAAAAGAGAAACGACTAACGCATCCTATAGTGGGAGGAAATCATTCAGCTCACTCAACCCGAGCGCTGGACCACTAACGCTGTCTACGAAGCAACCAAGATCTTCACTTCCGGGAAGAAGGACACTGCTCGGGTGTTTCTAGAGCACGTTCTGCTTCCCCGCGTGCGCGAAGATATCTTTGAGAACCATAAGCTCAACGTCCATCTCTTCAAGGCTGTTAAGCGTGCACTTTACAGCCGCTCTGCTTGGTTCAAGGGTTTCCTATTCCCCCTTGTTAGCAACAACTTGACAGCCCGCGAGGCCACCATTATCAGTGCCGTTCTTACTCGTGTTTCTGTGCCTATCCTGCATTCAGCTGCTGCTCTAGCTGGACTTTGCGAAATCTCTGCCCAGGGTGCTTCGGATGGTGTTGAGGGAGGTGGTGCCGTCAATATCCTCATCAAGGCTCTTCTAGAGAAAAAGTACGCTCTTCCCTGGAGTGTCATTGACTCTCTAGTCTTCCGTAAGTTTTCCCAAACGTTACAGTTACATTTAACGATCAAGCTAACCCTAGTGCTTCACAGACTTCCTCCGTTTCCGCAGTGTCGACCCCGCCTCTATCAAGCAGTCCGATGGTCTGGATATAGAAGAGACTACTAACGCCCGTCTGCCCGTTGTGTGGCACCAGTGCTTCCTGGCCTTTGCTGAACGTTACAAGAACGATATCACCGAAGACGCTCGTGAGGCACTTCTTGACCTGATCCTCGTTCACGGCCACCCTGCCATCAGCCCAGAAATCCGCAAAGAGCTGCTTTCTGGTCGTGGGCGTGGAGTTGTTGAGGTCCAGACAGCTATTGCGCTTGACGGCGATGATACCATGATGATTGAGTAACCCAACCACGCAACAACATATACGATAGCATGGTAGCGACCAGTATAAAACTGCATTGGCTGGAACTGCATAAGATTTTTTAAAATTTAGGGCTATGACATATGACGGATTGTTTTTTTTGTTTTACTTTCTTTTTATCGCTGACAAAAGCTGGAGTTTTTGGGGTTTTTCATTTTGTGACCGCAATCTAGATTAGTTTTTATCTGTCAGCTTTGGTTCTGATCACAAAATTTTGGAAAACTTGTAGTTTCAAGTCTTGTTGTCGAAAGTGGGCCATAAGTCATACCCATGTTTTGCGTGAGCTGCACCTTTAAAGTGGGTACTAAACGACTGCAGTTACTTTTCACGGTTTTTGAGTCGCAGCCTTGTTCCTTCTTTCGCATTGAAAATAATATAGCAGCCTCGGCCAAGCTTTAGTGGTCGTTTCTATAATAGTCGATACAGCAGCTTCTAGCTACACTTTCATTGACATCCTGACTTTATTTGCCTCTACGCCAATCCATCGTCACCAGAGAAAAAGAACTACTAATTTGTCATATATTGGATCTTAAAGACGTCTCCAACATGGCCGATCAAGACCCTCTTCTGCTTCTGCGCAAGAGCATTTCCACCAACCATGCCGCCATACTCACGATATCTGCCGATCCAGCAGCCCCCGAAGCTCCGCTTGCCACCGCGACACATCTGCGCTTTCCTTATAACGACATATCCCTACCCCTCTCAACGGCCACGCGCTTCAGCGCCAAAATTGACGGACAGAGCGTGACGGTCGATTTGCGCAGCACATGGTTTGCCTGGCAAAATCGGGAGGTTGCGATTCCTGAATACACAGCTTCCGTAGCCCGCTTGAATGATGAGCTTGCTGGAAGAGGCCATGTGCAAAACTTACTTTTTGTTGACCGTTTAAATCTAGTCACTTGGCTAGAAGGTGCTAGTGAAGAGTCGGAGAACATAAAGCCTCTGGTAGATGAGATATCTGCTGTCCCTGCCGATCCCGGTGCTGCGGCATCTTCGAAGCCTTCGACGTCGTCAAATTCCGGCAAGGCACAACTAGACCCGAAGCTTGTCGCAGTGTACGCCGGTGAGCGTAGAATTGGTAACCGCAACACCATGCTCCGCGGATCTAAGACCACAGTATGTCAATGAATCGAATATGGGAAATCCTAAGAAAGAGATAGATAAAAAGTCAGGTTCCAAACTAACAATGCCCACAGGATTTCTCACACGTTCGTAAACTCGCAGCAGCAATCCTCTCGAAACGACCGCAACACCCCGCCACGTCATCTGTATCTTCAGCCGCTCCAGCTACAAAGCCTAATGGCCGACGTCCAGACCCCATCATTCTTCTTTCTCCCTCGGCGTCATCTATCCTGCGCATGGCCAATGCTCGTGCCTTCCTTGAAGAAGGTCGCTTCGAACAGCCCGATGCCGGCACCGGCACAAATATCCTGCACGTCACGCGATGGATGCGATCAATCGACCCTTCACGGCCCATGCGTTTCATCCTCGTCGAAACTCCCGAGCGTTTCAAGCCTGAATACTGGAATCGCTTGGTCGGCGTGTTCACCACTGGTCAGACCTGGCAGTTCCGCAGCTACAAATGGTCCAACCCCATCGAGCTTTTCCGTCGCGTGCAAGGCGTGTATATCGGCTGGCGTGGCGATGCTATTCCCGATGCCGTCAAGACATGGAGCTCCCAAAGATTTATAACAACTGCTGTTGACCGGTGGAGAGGCGAAGGTGCAGGCACGTCACAGGCAGAGACTTCCAAAGTACGCGATGCTGAGGTGGTGGAGTTAATCTGGGGCGCCATTGAGGACAACATGCGTATAAAAGGCTGGCGCCGTGATGCTGCTCCCGCTCGTTTATAAGAAAGCGGCATCAGCAGGGTGTGGAATGCATCTTGTACATCTTGTTCCTACTTTCTTTTTTTATTCAATCCAGCTGGGGGGGGGTTTCCTTTCTTATTCATGTATTGATTGGTGCTTGGGCATGGGGTAACTGGCGCGCATACTCACATGCTTATCTATTTATACCAAACAAAGGCATTATAGCCTTGAATGATAAGCATTTCATGATCCGCAGAAGTCTTCGATGCCATCTGCAGTTTTAATTCTTAGAATGTAGTTTACATATCCTGGAATTTTTTGCTTCTAAGTTCACTTCTCATCTTTATTGTTGCCACTAGCTAGTAGTTCTCGTATCAAGAGCATATACATACGAAGAAGCGACAGAACGAAAGCATTGTAGCTTGGATTAAATTTGTCGAATAAACAACAATGCTCGAAGACATCATAGTTTCACAGATACGGTTACCGAGCAAGATCAACTGAAATTTATCGCCTTTCTTCCTACACATTCAACCTCTCCGACTCCTAGCACGAAACATAATATAAGGTAGCTAGTAAGAGCATGGTAAATATAACGAAGCAATAGACTTCAATTTTGTGGTACTCAACTCCATCGATGCTATCACCACGTGATCCAAGACAGGAACTAAGAAAGGCATGGCAACTTATGTGCCCGTTAAAGCACACAACAATATTTCTCTTCTCTTGATATACGCGAAGCACACCTATAAAAGCACAAAAGGGTCATATACGAGTGAAAAGAGAAAAAGGGAAGAGAGTCCTTTATGTCCTAGCTAGAAATTCTCCAAGGGAGTATAACAAATAAAAGCTCATCATTAGAAATTTCCTAAACTAGCTTTTTGGGTATACTATGGTGCATACCGCTGAAGTTGCTCTGTCCTCACTATGTCGCCCCAAAGTACGTTTTCTCGGCTAGAAAAAGCAAATGTAAACAAAGAAGAGCAAAGGAAGGAGCCTACATATATCTTCAATGATGTTGCTAGAAGGTGAAATTGTACCGCATTCAATCTGAGGGCAATGTTTTGGGGGAGTATCTTCATAGTTCTAGAAACTGAACAAGAATATTGATCAACATAAAATGAAATTTTGTTCTGAGGGAGCTCTAAGCAAAGACGATCTACATACTAACTGACAAAACTTATTTTGTTTTGTAGTCTTATCCAGTTTCCAAAGCGATGATAACTTCTTTTTCTTCTTTTCTTCCTTGGGCCACTACTGAAAACTTATTTAATGGAGGATCAAAACACAAAAACATACGCTGCTACGTAGTATTGATATGATAGATACGACACATATTCACCGTAGTGCCGTCCAGACAAGGAGAAGCCTAGCAAGAAATATAGGTTTGAGACGACGAAAATGTTGTGGTTGGTTCCCAGGCTAGACATGAAGAATAAAGAATGAAAAGGAATCCACAGTATAGGTAGCATTCTTTTTATTACATTGACATAATTAAAAGCGTTAGCTCCCCCCGGCGGCTGGCTGGACCCGGAGAATATATCCAGCAGGAAGCTTCGCGAGAATTAGTAGCACCATTGGAGCTACTCTTCCAATGGAGACTTGCAAAAAGAGGATACGCCCTGTCATATGTAGTGGCTAGTTTGATCATTGCTGCTAGCAAATAGATGATGATGTGAGCGTCGGTAAAGAGAGGCTGAAAGGGCCGCACCTTACTAGGTGAGTTCGAAACTTCAATAGACAGTCATCTTTATTTTTATTTACTGATGAAGACAATCTAATGAGCCATATTGAGAGCCTAAGACCGTGATGGCTATCAGGTATATATTATACCTGATACTAGCAGAACCGTGAGGCGGGAAATGGATAGATAGTTTACGAAACAAAATGAAACAAATCGTTCAGTGACACCACACCGCCTTTTGAGTCTCCCACGTGGTTTTCACATGGTCTAGACAGCTCACGGTAATATCAGTTCATACGACGACATACATATATGTATATCTATATATAGTCTACAAGATAAGGAGCTTTACAGAAGATGTCCCTTGACGTTCGCGGCAGTTCTAACATAGATATAGATGTCTTGATAACTACAGATTGAGACAAAGAGAGACAATAAGATATGCAAGACGCTGATTTCAGATTCTTATAGGCTTGAGCTGATGGGTGATTTGTTTTACAGCGATGCATGGCGCAAGTTGGCCAATGAAGTTGCTTCGTTTCCGCCCTATATACACCGCTTATTCATTCGCCTCTGTATGTCTTGTTCTGCCAGAAAGGATATGGTTATTGTGTCTGGACGAGATACGTTCCTTCTTCAAAGACATACTAAGTCAAAAGAAGGCCGTAGTGAGTAACATCAAGATGCTAGTGCTTTGGCTTTGCATATCATGTCTACTAACAAGCTCAAATGAGACATCGATAGCATGACGGAATATGCAGAAAACTCAGGTGTCAAGTCCTAAAATCGTCAGGCGCAAACCATGGAATCTCCATAAACGGACAAGACTCTGCAGAAAGACATAATGCTGCATCTATTCTTTCCTTAGTCGAATAAAATTCGGAGTTAATCAAACAAGAGAAGACAAGTGTATTCATTCTGCTTGATATTCCTTCGCACGCTGTAGAGAGAAGAAGAATGATTAAACAAAAGAAGTCTACCGTTCCTTATTCCTTGCTTTTTTATCTTCTTGTCTAGTGAAAATGCCGTGCAAGGGTTCTTGAGGTGTTCTCACTAACATTAGTTGAATGATAGGCTAAAAAGATAGGATGTCGATGTTGTCATCGCTCCATGAATAATATAAGAAAGGACGGCTAACTCGGGCCACGAGAAGACAAAAAGAGACTAGCCTGATTACAACGAAAAGAACTCCCTTGCAATATTTACCAAAAAGTCTCTGCTTTAGTTTCTCTCCACCATAGCCAACTAGGGTGGAAAAAGGGAAGCAAAAAGGAGGGGGTGGGTTATGACATGAGGAGAGCCTACCTACATAATGAGTCCGTTTTCACAGCGTTTTCTTCTTGGCAGACAGACTATCGACTGGGAAGATGTTTAGGCTTTCCACAAGAGAAGGCGTCCTTTGCTACTAACAATGCGATATAACGCCGAACAAAAAGGTTGAGGGTTCCTTGTTTTCTAAAAGTTAGTAATTTTTGGAGCGAAACTTTTGTAGGCAGGGCCTTTTGTATCTTCTTATTTCATGAACACTAGTCATCAGGGCACGAGAACAGAGAGAAAGTCCAGCATACTAAGACGAAGGAACTAGCCAATCTTAATGCTTTTTTCTTTTGTTCACGATAAATTGTTGAGCTTCATCTTCTAATACAGAAATAAACCACACACCCCACCGTCAATTTAGGGTTTGTGGCTTGATTGCCCAAAAAGATAATCTAGAAGGAACGGCTAAAGAAATAGGCCCACGTGGCAGCAAGTCCGCTTTTGGGTTTAGCAAATATGGAAGTTCCGAGCGATCAAGGACAAGACGTCAGTCACTAAGAACGATTAGAACGACTCAATGATTGTAAGATTTCTAAGTTTAAAGTTTTATGTATTATTATTGTTAGTATGATCTTCCTTCTCCCCCTCTAAAGTTGTTAGCGCTTGCCCACCGGAACGACCGCTGGAACTACTACCAGAAAAGAAAAATAAACTTCGGTCTACTGCGTGGAGCACAAGACAGACATGCACTGAAAACGGGCATTGTTTACCGTAGGCTAAGACTTAGGTGGTGGAACTAGCGGTTTCACAGACCAACTCTCGGACACTAGTAAGAAAGTAAGAAAGATACAGATAGAAACTCACTCAAAGCTATCTTTACTATATCGACGGAACTTAGGCGTAAATCTGAGCTTGCTTGGCAGGCTAGCAACGCAGAACAAGTCCGCATAGACCTTCTGGAAGTGGAACACGATAACTTGCTGCATTGTCTAATTAATGCGGTTGCACTGATATAGACGGCCGATCAAGCAGGGCTTTCTAGGCCTCTTTTTGCCTTCTGTCGTTATCAACTGGATAAACAATGCATATTACCGGGCGTATATACCGCACAGCGGACCACCAATATCCATCAAGCCTCAAATCGGCGGCAGAGTCTATTTCTAGATGGGCTCTTTCTAGCTTTTTGGATGACTGCTTGAAAGATAACCTCCATCTTTATGCTTCTAGTGGCTTTATGTGGTCTATTGACACATCATGGGCGTTCAACTGTGGGCGTTTGTTATTTAATGGCCGTTGATCATTAATATATGATACGATATATCGTATTATAGACTTTGCCAAAGCGCCCTTTCTTACGCAGCTGCCCCGTCTGAGAACAAAGTTGCTCCGAGAGTACGATATATAGTACATCGGTTATTGTTACTAGTACTAGTACATGCATCGCACTACTTTTTTGCCTTCTAATATCATGTGCATAGCATTGGCTACGTGTAAATAATACGTATGTGACAGTGTGACTGAACAGCCACATTCGCAAACTACCCTTAGCCAGTCACTTGCACATATCCAGATGCATATGCAGATCGCCAAGACGTGTGACTACGGCTGGAACTAATGATACTTAGTCCTTTTCAATACGTACTCCAATCTTAACACTAACCTAGTTCTGATAACAAGCCTAATTTTATGTTTTATTTAATTCTCTCACTGCTGCTGTAGGACTTATATAAACTATCTAGCCATGTCTTGGTATGCTTTTCCAGGGAAAAGCACTCATCAGGCGACATCAGAGACTAAAAAACCTTCATCAGTCTTGTCTGTCCTCCTGGTTACGGCGAAATATATGCATATATGTGCTCATATACAGACTAGCAAGACCATCCGCGGGCGCCAGAGGGCCATGTAATTGTGTCTGCATCTATACATATGCAATATAAACAAGTACATATTTGTATACATGCAATACCCATCACCCTCCTTTCTTATATTCTGCTTGGATAGAACAAGACAATAAGACGGACCTCTCGTGGAACTAGCTGCCACCAACCATCGTTTCTCACTGGCCATCAAATTGGATTGATTTACACATGTGGCTTTTTGCTGATAGTATATATTTATCCGGGAAAGTAAGAACAAGCCAGTTAGTAAGCAGGACAAAGATCAACGCCTTTCCTTGTTTGATGGCTATATATATATATATATATAATTATGGTCTTTATTATATTCTGTCTAGGCAAGCGCCATCCACTCGGCTGGGTTTCCTGATCAACCCAAACAGGAAGTATAATGTGTTATGCCTAACGGGCGTCCTTTTGCTCCTTCAATGACCCTTTTTTACGTGAATATTTTTTGACAACTAAAGCCTGCACACGTTTTGAAATGTAGTTTCTTATTCTGGGCGTTTGTCTGGCCTTGTCCTGAAATCACGCTTGGCTTATCCCTCTGCATGGCGGTGGCCGGTGAGCGATCTAGCAGGAAATAGGAAATGAGACGGGATGAAAAGGAGCCCAAAGAACTGACGTCGAGTTGCCTAGTCGGCACATGTTGCCATGTTCTCTTCATCTTTCATATTACTCTTTTTTCTATGCCCCTGTTGTACCGGTGTGTTATGAATATAACTAAGAGAGAAATAATCCGAATACAGAAAAAAAAAATTATGAAGCGAACTCCCAGACTCCACCATGCTTGGAACCGGACCCTATATACGAACATATACATATACATATATAACCTGATATATATGTATCCTATGCCCGTGCCTGGTTATTCACGAAACAGGAGACACAACCTAATCCTGGATGAGAGCAACTCTACCGACAACATGTTTCTCCAGCAGTCAGGCATGCCGCAGAGTAATCACCCGTAGATAGAATGGGATGGGCTGGGACACAGCAGACCAGTGACACTGCATGCTTTCAGTGTCCACTACTAGAATCCAGTTACAGTATGTACCACTAGGTAATAGCACTACTAGCAAAGTCTTCTGCTTGTCAAGAATACTTAGTAGCCGCCGTAACCGCTTTGAAACCCTAAGCCTAAGAACGAGTATCAGTCCCCAGTCAGTTACTTCACGAGAAAGAATCTCGCTTCTTTACAGACAGGATTCCTTCATCTAAGATATCCGTAAAAAAAAAATTGAATACCAATATAGGAACAACTCGGCTACATACATGTTATATCTTGCTGCGAAGTAAGATCGTAGTACTACGAGAGAGAGATATGCAGGCAAAAGACGCACGAGGCAGGAGAAGGAACCTAGACCAGGTCACAGTGTATCTATTCACGTTATTATCGCCTTTGTACTTTACAAACATAACATACACACATGGTTGGCCCAGACTTTTGTACCACGCAGCTCACGCGACCGGGCGTTTGCAGAAACAAGTACAAGCTGTGGTACAATACTAGTAGTATTAGAAGGAAGCAGCTGCTGATATAACCCTCTCTTCCCTTCCCCCCTCCGTCTACTGTCGGTAGGCAAGCACACGGAAGTCATTTCCCTTTCTTTTTTTTTTTTTTTTTACTTGCTCTCTATGGTCATATATACGAGTGAAGGTACAAATGTTTCGGGACACTGCATAGTAAGGACAGAGGGACAATAATAAAATAGCACGAAAGCTACCAGGAAATCCAACAAAGTCATGCCTTGTTCACTAAATACGCCCATCGTTTTTGCAAGGTCCGTCCGTTGATAGACTAAGTTTACTTGCCACGTGAATGAAGGACTGGGCAGCTGCTAGGACCCATCAGCACTAGCCACAATAACTTCGTATAGTACAGATCTCTTCTGACAGACAGACAGACGAACCGAAGATCCTCCTTTTAGCGTTTTAATAGTCTATCTACACTCACCTAGAAGATAAGAGACATCAGAGGAGACCAATAAAACTAAAGAATAGCATCACATCGAGCTGATGTCTGAGGCCAGACTACTATATAAGCAGAAGTATCACTTCAATAGCACACGTAAACTAAACCGAAAAATACCCTTTCTCAGGCAAAGAGACAGATCTGCGCATGGAGTGTATGTTACAGCTGATAGTTCAATGATCTGCAGTCGGCGAGGCTGTGATTTGCGGCGAACCGGTGTTGAACAAGTCCTGGTCAGAGATAGACAACATCATCATATCTTGTATGTCACTTTGCTTGAAGACTGTGCTTTCTGCTTCTGTTTTGTTTGTCAAGGGCTTTGTTTTTCACTCAATCCTCTTCAGAGGCTGTGTTCTATGGAATTTTGTTTATCCGGCAATACGGTGATTATATAATAATATAACAAGATGAAGTCTTATATTATCAGAATTTCTTTCTTTTTCTTATACTATGCATCTAACGACTAGTACTATAAAATTACATGGATCCTACTATACTAGTTATCCAGACTTTAAGAGACTTCTTTATCAGGTTTCTGTTCTCAAGCGAGGTTCCGGAACACAACGGTGAGAAAATGGCATATTATAAAGGATGCAATCTTAACATGAATCGCCGCCGGCTAGGCGTCCGGAAATTAGCACAACGGGCGCTCCTCATAATATTTATACCAGAATAATGTAGCTGTTACCGTTTCGAAGGTGTTGGTATCTTATTCGCTTCGAAGCTATGACAAATGAGCGGTTGTCTGTCCATCCGTCCAGTTATATAGCAGGGGCGATCTTATATACCCCTCGTCCCGTGCTTGTTGAGCCTGTATTGTCGCAATCGCTTATTGTTGGACCTTGAGCAACAAATGATGAAAGTTCGCCTTTTTGGTGTTGCTTTTCTCGGCATACGAGAAAGCATCCTTTTGCCGTTCTTCTAGTCTAAGCGAGCGAGCAAGCGGCCTGTGGCAAGCGGCAAATACAAAAGGAACAGGACAATCACTACTTATATTGTATGTGAAATCACCAACTTAAAATAACACTCATGTACACAATAATAACAAAATTGGAAAATATAATAGAAAAGCTTAGGCCGTAAAGATGTTTTAGCCATCTTTCACTATAAGATTCACAAGCAAATGTTCAAGTGAATGACAGTCATTCAACTCTTCCCCTTTCCAGTCCTTTCTAAATAACAAGAGGCGCTATAAGGATAGGGAGAGACAGCAACAAGTAATTGCTAATATTGTCATCCACATGATATATGCACCTATAACTTATACTCTATACAGACTGCAACAGCAACACTCCATCTCAAAGAAGCAACACTCATCTGCGCTCCGATCTATCACTCCTTTTCTTTGTTTTCCAAATGTACGTTTATGCACATCATCCCTTGAGTTACTAGAGGCAGTCTGACCTGTAATTACTATAAAAGAAAGATAAAAGGGCTAAGAAAAGGGTCTGCTTTGTTTGTGTACTTTCTCCAGTGGCCAGCCGATTGCTTCAGCCAGCCCATAACTCTTTTTGGAAGATATATATATGTTTTTTTCCTGGCAAATGAATGAATAGAGAAGGAGAGGAAAGACCCAGCGCTATGGCTACGGTCCTATAGCCTGGCCTAATGCATCTTCTTATTACTTCAATAAGTCGTGGAGTGGACAAAAGGGAAAGATAAGGGAGCCTATACTACTAACATAGAAAGATCCCAAACCCCTTCCTCTCCATGTTTGTTTACTGAGGGGCTTTTAGACGGCACATAATGCACGCTGTTAGTTCCGGGACGGAGTTAGTAATGATAACAGAAGTCCATAGTCTCTCTCTGTGTTCATTCCATTTCTCCGGCGTAGGGATAAAGAGTAAGAGAGAGGGAAAGAGAATGACAACACGTGACTATTTGGAATCTCAGATAGTAGCCATCAAAGAAGTAACATCAACAGGAACGTCTGTGCTGTGTCAGTAAGCCAGAAGTCGCAGTCTTGGTAAGCTGTATGTAATGTATTGTAGATAAATCCTCCGGTAGGGAAAAAAATTTAGTAATTAGAAGGGCACAAAAAGGCCTATAGAAAAGGGAGGGGTTTAGAAAATGAAAGCGCACGTTGCCCGTGCAGTTCCAGGGTTTTCTTTCAGCTTGACAGCATTTATAGTGATTATTTTTGTTTCTACGAAAAGGTTGCGGTTCGTGAGTTTGTTGGAGGAGACGTTGCTCAGTTTGTCAATATCATATCTGTTGATAACCCTCAGGGTTTGATAAGCCTATCTGTATCAGGGTTAGTATACTAATACATTTTGTAACCCCTTAGTACATACCTATGTTGTTGGTATTTGCTCTCTTTGACTATGTAGTATATACCTACACTAAGCCCAAGAAAGCCATAAAATGCCAATACAGTCAATCCCCTCTTTGAACGGGCGAAGCCTAGTATTTGCCTACCGACGTTGTATCTGATCCGAGCCCACCCCCCCTGTTATTATCAGCTGTTGGAAAGTAGCCCCCATTACTTCATAGTGTGTTTTATATCGATAATCTACCGGCAAAGACATAGACGAAATCATATTTATGCCAAGAACCAGAAAGCCAAATCAGCTTGTTTACATCTAGTAATAAGGCTCTTACTGGCTAGCCGAAATGTTGATATTCTGTGTCTTGGCACATTGCCAGCAACATCATTGGGCTTGAGGGCTTCTTTTCTCCCACATGCCCTTTCTGGTTGCACCGTCTTATCCATAGGTAAACCGCTATCGCAGTTGCGTTACAGATATAAGTAAACAAAACGGACCAGATTGTAACGTAGACTTGTTGGCGTACTCTCCTCTATATTCTAGACAAGTGATTCCTATAAGGTCCTACGTAGCAATCCTAGCCACAATGCTGCCCATGCTTCTGTGGCAGCAAAGCCAACCAGGTTCGTGCCTATTTCTTTCTTTGCTTGCCAGCATTCTGGCGCCTGTAGACTTGACATTACCACTAAGTCCAGTGTTTCATCCAGCTACATGTTTAACTTATCGTCCTTGTTGCTCTATCTATGTGAAATGTCGGCCCTTAAGCCTAAACGTAGCATTGCAAGGTGCTCAGACGTCACTTTCCCTTTACTGAAATACAGATTAGCCCTTGCTAAGCATGTTGTTTTAGCACCAATATCTCAATTCTGATTCCGCTCTGGGTACTGCCCGATCTATAGACTGTATATAGATAGACAAGAATGTGAAAGACTGCGCTCAGACACTCATCCCTCGAGAAAATACGCTGCTCTCAATGTTGTCCATGCTAGCCTTGCATCTATCACTTACATAGCATGGATGAACAAAAGAGAGACAACCTAAAGCTCTCTTGTCTATTTATGTAAGTCAAAAAGAGAGAGAGATTGCAACGTGGCAAGAGGATTTACTCCTCCAAAGGAGCTGCTATCCTTTTCCTTCAAGAATAACCGACACCAAAGACGGACCTACGGAAGCTGGGAAGCCTATATTGTTACCGTTTTCTTTCCTTCTTTCTTGTCTGCTTAGTCCGTCTCTCACTTGAAATGACTTGCTGCCTTGGTTAGTTGATGGCCTAGATCAGAAAGTTCAGCAGAGTTTATCTTAAAAATAATGAGCATTTTCTTCACTAATACATATAGGGTTTTTCTTTTCAGCTGCGGGCTTTCTTTTCTAGTGACAATGTTTCTTTTTTGAGGTTTCTTTCTTCTATAGTGGCTGCTACTTTGTTCCTGCCACGTGTTTGGCTGCTGCCCAACTTTGCAGATTCCCCCCCCCCCCCTTTAAGTAATATGATAATATGTATATATATACTTAGTTAGCCTATGATATAGGCCCATAGGCTAAAGAAAGGGGAACTTTTCTACAGTATGCAAGGCTTTTCTCTCTTTATGCTTGTAATCAACCATTGATGGAGTAAAATGTACCAAGCGTGAAGTAATTAGTAAGCTGAAGAGTAGGAAAAGGTACCTGTGGCTTGAGAAGCCGTTAAGAGCACTGCATCTTTCTTTTATTTTCAGCCGGTCAGTGTGTCTTAGATGGGCCATGCTAGTACAACACAATAACTATATGAACAGACAGCCTTAGACGTACAAGCCATAATAGAACTCGATCATTAAGAAGCTCACTAGTCACCTCGTAAATCTAGCCAGTCAAGAGACGCCGTTCTTGTCTCTCTAAGGTTTGACAAGAAGGGAGAGCCTTCATATCGGGCCCGGGCCGCTGTGTTGTCCAACGTTGTTTAAACATCCTTTTCTTATTTTCTTAAATGTCCAGGACATGCAAGCTGCTATGCTGTAGTCCGCCTGGTCGCCCTCTATTTGATCAAGAAATGTCGTGGGTTAAAATGTCATGCTAGCGCTGTCGGCTACTAAATTTGGTGTTGCAATGGTTGTTTTCAGCGTTCTGCGGCCCTATATGCGTACTATAGATACAGTATATCCAGACAACCCCTCTGGCCATAGTGTATAGTTGAAACAGCAGTAAATCCTATACCTCTTTCCTTGATCACGTCCTTATATATCTTACCTCCATTTATCTGCAAAGGATCTTTGTAAGACTCCATTCGTAGTACTACATATACCCAAAGATAGGTGTAGCAATCAGAGGTTATCGTACTAGTATTAGTCGCTAGCTACTATAAATTTCAGTGTTTAAACAGCGGTTTCCTACTAGTCCTGTACTAGCCATTGTAGGCTTTCTGACTAGTGCGTTATCCAGCCCATTAGGCACGAATCATAGCTTTTTTAAAGTTCTCACGTCGCATCATCGGTCAAAGAAAGCCAGCCAGAGTCCGGCCGACATTAAGGAATAATGTTCGTCTGTAGCAAAAACCCAACCATGGCCCGCCATCGGACGTTTGCTTAGCTTTTGAATCAAAGTCCGTAATGATAGTACCTAATACTGCCAATCAGTAGGTCTCAGACAATTGAACAGTAGCAAGACCATGGATTCTCACGAACCTACTACAACCCTTCACCGTGGTAAAGTGGCAATATATCACAATACTTATCATCTGGTGAAGATACATTCTTCAAGCTTCTTTGGCAAGTTATCTAGTTTTACTTTAGGCATAGTTTCCTAGAATATACAAACCAGGTTGTGTTGATCCAAGTGGGGGAGAGGAGCCAAGTTCAAAGCAATAATATACTGAGATATAGGGATAAATAGAGAGAAATTAGCTCTTGGGTGACACTTTTAATAAGAAACAGCAAAAGATCGTCGACAAGGTCGCGGAGAAACACAAATCCTGTCTCGGGGCGGAACTTCGCCATTCTTGCTGGGTTTTTAGTCATTATTCATCCATTGTCCTAAAAAAAAAAAAAAAAACAGAATAGTACTAGCTAATTACACAAGCTACTACGTAGAGAAGAGGTGCTCTATAACCATAGCTCCTTATTGTAGTTATTGCTAGCCAGTGCGTACTATCTCAGGTCATGACATGGCCAGCCGTGAAAAATCACCAACAAGTCCGAGATGCCACATTGGAGGAACCTGCAGCACAACGCTAAAGGTATAAGATAGAGTAAAGAGAAAGAAGCGTAATCACCATAAAATAAACGAAGAAAACAAAACTAGACAAGGAATGTTTGGATGCTACTATTACTACACAGAGGCTTTGGGAATATTTCAGTAAAACCTCCGAGCTAAACACGTAGGGTAGCTAACAGCTACTAATTTATCATAAAGCCTGTTTCTTTTCATCCCTTCTTAGTAGTTTTCTTCCCAGGCTCTTATCCTTCTCACGCTGATGGAGTTAAGTCAATATGGCCGGCCCTGAGAATCATGTCCACCGAACAAGCCAATATATATGTATACACTAACTATCATCTTCAGTTTGACAGATATCTTAGCTTACGGCCGTACAAGTGGATTTTATGCCTATCATCCTCTATCGCAGATACAGCAAGCCAGCTCAATAGTGATAAAGAAAGGACCTGACAAGAAAGGCAAATAAGTAGAGAAGAAGACTGAATACTTTTCCATTAGTCACTAAGGAATCTTTTTAAAAAATTAATTAATTTCTTATTAAGTTTCTACCTATGAAGATACTCACTACGTAGTTGATTTATCGCAAAAGTAGGCTGGCAGATAATCATAATATTCGCTATACAAGCAAACAAGCTCGCTTACGCCTTCTTGTATCTCCGTCCGCTTCCCAATGGCCTGCCTGCTCGCTTGAGAATAAACGACTAGGGTTGAGCTGAGAAGCCAGGCCACCAAAAGATGGAGATCCCCAGTATATCATAGTAATTCTTTAAATCACGGCCCTGGTCAGAAGCTGGTCTTGTAATTAGTCACAGTATGTTGCACTAGGAAATATGTTCCAGCGACGATTTGAAAAGGCTTTTACTAATTGTTTCTTCGATATCTTGCAGCAACTCTTTCAGAACCTGTCACATTCGTTTAGCGGAGACAGATAGGGTTTGTGATGTACTACTAATGCAGTAGTTCACTGAACACAGCCAATCTTTCTGGTGCTTATGGAGGTGTGTCTGTATATCTCACGGCCGCTGAATCGGCATCACATTGTATTTCTATCTCTACTTCTAGAAATAATAATACACGTGAGCTATTCTAGGGTCTGACACTATGCTGCCATTGGTCATTTTTATCTAGATTCTAGAGTGGCAATACGACCTAAACGGTACCATGTGCAATGCGCATACATTGTTATACTATTCATGTATGGTACTACTGGTACTTCACGTGAAAAGGCAAGAAACAAGAAGAAAGCACAAAGCATGAACTTGTACCAAAACCTTAGAAACTCAAAAGGGACGGAAAAGGGTGTGTGTGAATTGATGTTCTATAATGCTAGTTGGTAGGCTGTGACAACCCACACAACAAGCATACCATATCCAATAGCATAACGTCAGACAATACAGACGCATAAAACTAACTGGGTAATAGTTACTGTTCCAGAAAGAAATTGCCAGAAATTCTCAATTTGTAGTTTTACCCTCGTAAGGACCGACTCAGCCAGGCTCAGTCTAGAGCCAATACCCAGTGATACTACTACTGTATATCTCTATGGTGAGCGAAAGGAAATAATATACTTATGCTAGAAGAAACAGAGAGATCCTGGTTAACCTATTGGGCTTATCTAGGTTAGATATCTTGGAACAACGGATCATGGCCGAAAATATAACTAAAGGGCCCATGTTTCTAGAAGGTCGTATAGAATTATAGTGACCATGACAAGAACGTAATGTTCCTTGTATGGGTTGAATAGAAGGCGGCATAAATGACAGGCTGAGAAGCTTCTATTCGTGTGATCACGCTGGTTCAATCTCTATATTGTTTACTAGGGTAATGAAGGGGATGGGAGGGGTGGTAGGAGGGGGGAGGGGATATATGAAGATTTGATATTCCTAGAAATGCTGACACGCAACCAAAATACAGAGGTTTCCCCTGGGCGGATATGGAACCACCAGAGAACAACATCAAACCAAGGCAGGGGAGTTTGCATGAAAGGAGAGGCAGAATATTAAGTTATATTCTAGAAAATTGACTAGGCTCTTTTGGTGCTTGTCCATCTCCCTCCTTACACTGATCGCAGCCTGACGCGTCAGGACACTAGGGTAAGAAGAAAAATAGTGAGGTACGTAAAAGGCGCCGTGTCAGGAGGTTGATACTAGCATGTAACACCTGACGGTGAGAAAAGAAATGCTTCCGAGCTTTGAGAAGCTCGTGATGCGGCCGTAGAGATATCATATATCACAGGGCTTAACTACGAGGGCCTGCGGAGATCGTTAATAGCTAATCAAGATGCAGGTCGTATAGGCCGTTCTCAGCTAGAAGAAAAAAAAAAAAAAGAAAAAAAAAAGCGCAACGATGTGTGACGAACACGACGTCGATTGTTTTAACAGTGTAGCTGCCTATGAAACTAAAGAAGGCAATTGTCCCTCTTTTCTTTCCAAACCCCGGCGAACACCGATCGTCAGATAGAAGCATCGTTTCTGCTTTTCTGTCGCACCTGAACCGCCGTAGTTTTGCGCCACAAAATGGATATTTGGCTTACTCGCCTTTCTAAAAAAGCGTTTTGCGTCTGATATCTCGTTGCTTGACAATGCATCCAAGCACGAAACGAGATACAGTGTGTTTATTTCAGAGTCGTCAGCCTCTGTATTATTAGGGGACAAAAGACCCAGCTCGCCTGCATGAAGACATTTGGGCTTGGCGTCCTGTTTATGATATGTCGTTGTTTCGGTTTCGGGCCCGCCAAGCGAACAAACACCCGGCATATCAAATGAAGGATTTGCACGGAGAACAACCTTATAGAAGGGTCGGTGGCAAAACAGGCCCTGTAACAAAGACACAGAAAGCGCCCGGCTGACCTTGCCTCCTTTTTGTTCATGTCATCTGTCTGTCCATCCACGGCCTGCAGCAGTCCATTTTCTTTATTGCAACACAGCTGGTCACCATAGCCAAGAGAAAGCAAGGCAGAATGACTAGCTGTATGCAATGAATGTACCGTGTGTAGTCTAGTACTATAGCTTAACACCACACAGCTCGAGCACGCGAGAGAAGCATGGAACGCAGGGGTCTATCACACAGGCATTAATATTTAGTGTGCTTAACTAGGTATTTGCTTTTTTCTTCATCTTTTTGCTTGCATATTTATTTGTTCCCTTTTAGGATTGTTCCGAGAAGATAAAAGAAGAATATATATTTTATTTGGTAATTATGCATAGTTGTAAAAACAAAAACAAAAACAAAAAACTTATCTGCTTAATGCGGGCCTTTGACAATGCAGAGGAAGCATGTCAGCATCTCCCATGTAAATATTCTCTATATAACGACTAATGCCATGTAGATAATAACTATTAAAACATGGGCAGTACAACTAAAAACACACACAGCTAGTACTGCAGCCTAGAAATCTCCATCTTGGTGCCGAGTTTGTGTGCTACACTTATAGCCAGCCGTATACGAGTCTGTCCGCAGCAACAACCAACAAACCCAACTATGCCAAAGCATAAAACTTGTACGTTACTTCTCCTCAGCTGGGTATCCACTAGTAGTACTCAGAAGGAAAATATCGTCTGCTAGCAGGGGCTTATATAAATACCTTAGTTCTTCAAGTGCCCTAGCCATGGTTCAGACGAAACCAGCACAGAAAGAAACATGATCTCTATCTATGAAATGCGGTGAACGGCATACAGGCGATCAGCTCTTTTAACCTACCGTGTCGCAGCCACCATACTATCACAAACTATACTACTACCTAGTAGTAGTTTCTTACTTGGCCATATGATCTACAAGCTGATATTTCCTGTTTCTTTATCAAAGTAAAAGTACTAAGTCATAGAAGGGACTAAGGAAGACAGTTTAGGGTCAGAATGTTCGGAAGCCTATGTGGGCGCTATTTAGCTAACTAGTTGATTAGTAGCCTCCTGCATAGAATATCTTCTAATAACCCTACTCCCACGTTGACCAACCCTATATCAACTTTGCATTCCATTCATTATCCACTCCGTATTGGCAATCTTGAAAATCTGCACGTTATCCAGATTCCGTCTCTTAGAAATATCGGTACCCCTAGGCTGGTTTTTTCTTCTAAAGAACACGCCTTTTTTGCCCTTTATGATTACCTTCTTTTCCCTTCTGGAATAACACCTAAACTCCCAAACCATCCTCCATACATCGTTGTAAAACAAGGATAGAGAGATATATATTCCAAGTTGGAAAAAATATATATGTTATGCCTAATAAGGTAGTCCCAATGTCTTTTCTTTGGCAGGCTGAAGCTAAGGGGCTTGGCAATATTACTACTCCAACTTTGTCTGTTGAAAATGTATAGCGGCAATTCTGAAAATTATGACGCCCTGCATTCACATGAGAGAACTTTGGGATGAGAAGCTAGACTCGAAAGAGTTTTTCTACAAAACTAGAGTGAGACAAAAACTGCACGTTTCTATAGACATTCCAGAAACGTTTTTGGAGGCAGTATCGCCCAACTCACTGCAGATTGGGGAGATCAAGCCATACTACGTCAGTTACATGCAAACCCCAAAGACAAGACCATAGTAGGACGAGTAATTATATAACGTTGACTACTGTAGATACGGCAGTAGATGATGGGGAGAGAATTCCGATGTACATGATAGCTATAGTAAGTACTACATGTAGGCTGAACCGGCAATCTATATATCAGTCAATGGGTAGAAAAATGGAGCTTACATATATCAACAGAATCAGATGTAACATGTAGTATCTTTATAAACAGTTATGTAGACGGCTAGATAGAATCTGGATGTCTCTCTGTTTGGCTATCTATCGGTATGAATTAGGGTCTTGCTTGAACAGTTACCCTGCTGGCAATCTCCTTAGCACCGTCGTATAGCGGGCTTCCAAAAACACATAAAACCAAAATTCTCATAGCCTAGGATGAGGTGTGTAAGTATATGATACTGGCGATAACAACTTACCTAGTACTTTGATACTTAGAAAAGAAATACAAAAGAATGGGAAAAAAGAGCAGAGACATGAAAGTCATCTGTTGTTCTATACTTGATTGGTCTTGATATTTGTCTGCATGTGCATTAATATTCACCATGTCTTGGATTTTGGTCGCAAGATGATTGGTGCTTCGTTGCACTACAGACATATATTCTATATTCCAAATTTTATGTGCTCATGCTAGGAGAATTTGTATTATTTATTTCGTTACTAGACATTATAATTTGGATAACAGACTTAAAAGGAAGAGACAATGCTAAAGGAGACACAAGAAGATAGAAAGAAGAAGCAGCTGCTTGGTATAATTGGGCTGTCGTTTTATCGAAGGTACTGAGAGAAAAGGACACACACCCTGCTTTATTCTATCATGGCTCGTGAACCATGATCCGCCTTCTAGTCGGCTTCTGACCCCCTCTACTAAAGAATGAAGAAGATGACAAAGTATGAAAGCTCAAGAGCGGTACTCCGGGAATTACGGCAGAGGGGGAGGGAAGACGACAACACTAGTCCATTTCCCGCTTGAGAAAAACGGTGCAGAGTTCGATCATACGCAATATAAAGAAGCGGAAAATGAAGAAGAGGGCAAATAAAAAGAAGTGGAAGAGACATTGCTTGAGAGAAGGGGAAGACCATGAATAGTAGAAAACAAATAGGGTGATATACAACTGCTTTGCTATAATTTGTGATAAAGGGATAGACATTCCTTAATGTTCGCGTTACTTTTACCCACGGTACTGCATTGAATAAGAAACATGAAGAGGTAACTAGAGTCGACCGTGAAAGTCTTCGGTAGGTTGATGAGGAAGCCGAGTACATAGTGAAGCAGAAACGTATTGAAGAAACCTTAACTTACTAGTATCAGTACAGTACCAACTACTTAGTATTATGCCTTTTAGCCTCGGCCAGCCCAGCTCGTTAACAAACAATAGGACTTTGAAGCCCTACTAGCACGATACTAAGTCCTTCTGCCGATATTTCATGCCGAAAGGGCACGAACGGATTGACGGGGTGGCGGAGGATTGGTCTAGAAACTAAATTATTGCTTGAAATTCTCTAGGTTGCCAGCGAAAAGCTACTGCCTTAGGAAGGATGTCCGACGAGCCATCAACATTGAATATCTACATCTTAGATCTCCCATCTGATTTCCAGCAAAAAAGGAAGAAGGAGGTCTCGTCTATGCCGGAGACCCAAATGCTACAAAAGAAGGCGGAAATGAAGCGTCAAGTCCCCAAAAGGTCCCTTTTGCTCTCTTTCTAGAGCATGTAGGAAAAAAAAGATACCACTTACAGTAGAAGTAGAACAAGCTCAGGGCAAGCTCAGCCCATCGAAATGTTACGATATTGGTCAAGTTTTGACCATGGCTAGGACGAGCGTTTTGTCAGCCTCGGGGTAATGAAAACAACAGCAAGTAAGGAAAGAAGATGACGAGGATGACTACCTGCTGTTAAGCCCATATAATAATATATAACTGGCGTGGACCTGTATGTGCATGTGTGCATTCCCGTATTACGTCTAGTGCTAGCTTGTCTCCCAAGCCCTGTGGCTGCAGGCCTGATACGTAGGCTAGGCGTTGGTTTGCGGAACAGAAAGCTTTGGTGATGTAGTGACCAGTTCGCTTTTATGTTTCTGCGAAGGGGGCAGAAGAGAGCTCAACCCAAGCTTCACTTGTTCCTTTCCGCAGGCAGAATATAGCCTCATTGGCCTTGTCTTCATTGATCATTGCTTTGTACTTTCATGTTCCCCTTTAGTGAGTGGCAAAGAAAGCTTAGGCCGGTTTGTTTCTGATCTTGCTTCTCTTGGGCCTCCGAAAACAGAAATGAAGGAGAACGAAGCGGATCATCTCAAAGAACAGAAGCCCATCAGGAAGGCTATAGACAAGCCGTCAGCTGTATTGCCACGCTGTGGCATGCCATTTTGTGCTGCGAGCTCCTTGTCCTTGTCCTGGGGGGGGGGGTTTGGCTTCTCTTGTCTTTGTTTTGCAACACACTAGGCCCGTGGGTCTGTTAGTTTCGAGGTGATATTGAAGGTCTTTGTGCTAGTGAAGTAAGGTTATAGCGCAGATGCTATTTGTTTAGGATATTTATATCTCTTTAAGCAAACTCGGTCCAAGCATCATCTTGCTCTCACATTATAGGTACGAATGAGGATAGCGAGAATACCGAGCAGTATTACGTAGTGATTGGTAAGCCTCAGAAGGCACTTAAAAAGTCAAAGCTGAGCTGGTTTGCCTGGAGTATCTAGCCATCTGTTTCGAGTGCCTGTAGTGATGCATAGTAAGGTATAAACCTAGCATACCAATATGATATGTATTTGATTAATTTCTAATCAAGTCGTTAATAAGTTGAGAAAATAATAATGTTAATATACAGGGCAGAGACTCTGGAACAATAGAGTGTAAAAGCCTCCGGGCATGTGCGCCTAGAGTTCACCTCTAAGGCTTCTCGTTTAAGTCGTTTAGGCCCTTTTGACACCAAAAAAGAACGAATAAAAGAGCGAGAAGAATAAATATAAAAAAATTTATCAATAAATAAATGCCTTTGTCGTCTTGCTGGTATTAGTGGTGGGGCAGCCTCTGAACTGCGGCCGACAGCGTGGTACCCCAGTCGCTTCTGGTTCTTCTTTTTTGCTTCTTCTCATTTGTATTTGAGATTCTGTTGTTCGGTTAATCGACTGGAATCCCTGCATTTGCGAACGAAGTAGTACTACTAGAAGCAGAACAGAACAGAGCAGAAACCCCCGACTAGCTTAGGCTGCAATAGAGTCACACCCTGGATATACCGTCGACTGCTTATATTCACACCTGAATACTGGCAGCATTTGCAGGCAGGATGGTCTGCAGAGAAGATTGTAGACCAGGGCCTGGCATGTTTGATGATAACAGCCAAAGTCGAAAGCAAACAGACAATACAGCAATGTAGACTTTGGCGAACACAATAACACATCGGTCAACCCTAACCCTGACATGGCCCTAGAAATCAAGTGCCGACTTGTCGATTTTGGTGCAAAACGTGGCACTGGACGACGCAGTTACCATTGCAGTGGAGGCGTCGAAGGTTGATTCTGCCACCAACGACGCTTATACCTTGACTCTGCCTATAGTAGCAACCTGGAAAGGCAAGAACCTTCATCACTAGAGTGGCGTACGACCTGTACAAATAGTATTGAGCACAAGGCTGCGTTTCCATTGCCAGCCAGTTCTATTGTGCTTTTCTTAATATTCATCTTCCTTTTTGCATCATTCTATGATCTAACGATCGTCATCAAACCGTGGGGCCTGTCATCTCCATCGCCCATCTTTGGTTGCTGTAAAGCAACAGCAACTGTCAGTAGATATAATCGCACTGATAGTGCTGAGGGTACTAAGACTGCTAATACTTATGTAGCACTGATACTACTACCGCTAACGCTCTGTTTACGCTTGCTGCGCTTCTTTACTTTAGCTTGGCGCTCTGCCTTCTCTTTCCCTCTATCCACACGCCCATGCCTGGACCTCACCTCCCCTCTCATCGCTGCCTCAAGACCTGCGATCCATGGCGCATGCCCGCCCGACTAGGATCTGGTGTCCTTAAACCGAATTTATCTGACTGCGCAACCAACCTGCAAATACAAATGCGACTGCTTCCCACGAGCTAGTGCTAGTTAGTCGCTACTATAATACTAAGTCGCCAGTTCAATCTCTGAGTGCGGGCGCTTTAATCCGACTATTTTATCGCCTATCAACATCGGCATCGTCTTTGAGTTTATACGCTGTTCGTTTCGGTTTACTGTTTTTTTTTTTTTTTTTTTTTTTTTTTTTTTTTTTAATTCTTTTTATCTATTGTCGCCCCCCTCCTCTCTCTCTTTCTCCGACTCAGACTTGATCTCATATTGGTGTCTGCTTGGCTTGTCCTTAGCTTCTCATACTTTTTTTTTTCTTTCCTTTCTTCAGTCCCTCATATGTTCACGTTGCTATACTGTCCATCCCTCTTCATTCTCAGGAAACTTGACTCCCCGAGAAGTATCTTCTTTTATCTTCTTTTTATCCTTTATTTATTGCCTTCATTACAAGTCTTCTCTGTACTCACAAGCTAACCCAAAAGAAGGGAAAAAAAGGACCACGAACAAGACCGAACCAGGACCAAGACTTGATCCAAGACTAAACCTAATACTAGAGCCTGTCTGTCCCGCCGTTCTTTTTCCACTTGCACTCCCCTTGAGCCGTCCGTTGCCTTGCCTGTTTTTGACTGCGGCTCAATCCCGTCTGCATTGCGTTGCCTTGTCCTGTCTACTGCTTGAGCTAAATTGCCCTTCCTTGCTACTATACTCTGTTTTGCTCTGCTCCACCATACCCACTTTCCACCGTCCGTACTTATACGCCCGATCTCCTTCCTCCCTCGTTGTGGTCTTCTCCTCCATCGTCTCTTATAGATGGACTCTTCTTCCTCTTCTTCCTTTCCTACTGTCACACTTGAACAACAAACGCCCGCTGCTGCTACGAAAGCAAATACAATTACTGCTACCAACACCACCACCGACTCGCCCATCCAGACTCCGCCACCTGCGAAGCTCCCGTCTCGTCGACAATCATTATCGTTGTCGCTTGCTACCCGGAACCGTAGCATCTCATACACTGCTACCCATACGAAGAACCTAATATCGTTGGCTGCCAACGCACTGGGCTCTTTTTCTTTTTCCGACTCTACTCCGACTCTACCTTCTAGTCGCCCATCCACCGGCTTAGCTGCTCCGACTACAGCTCTGCTTTCTGCTCCTACACAGCTAGGGAAAACGCCATCAGTTCGTTCTTCGCGGTCCTCACTCAAGCCTGAATCTATAGTGGCCGCTTCTGCTCCCAACACCACATATGGTGCCGACTCTTCCTCTGCCACTACTAAGTCTATACCCTTTGCTTCCAAGCCATATACCGAAACAGACGCCTCTCGCCCGCAGCCAATAAAGATTGGCAAACTCCCCTCCGCAATGCATCAGACATCGTCCCGCCTCCTACGCATGACCGAAGATGATCGGCCTTTTACTAGAGTATGCCCCCCACGCTGTATAAACCATACTTATCATCATCATCATCATCATATGGCTATAAAGTACATGCTAACATAAATTTCTTCTTTTTTTTTTCTCTTTCTCTTTCTATTTCTTTCCATTTTGTATATTAGTTATTAGCTCCACCTATGGAAAGGAGGGCAATTGGGTGCTTGGCCACGAGTATAGTTTAACATAGAGGGCTAGAAGAGCTATGAAGCCGCTGAGATCAAAAATATACTCCGCATTTAGTACATTCAAGTATTTAGTCAGCAACACATATGACAATAAAGCGAAGAATTATATAATATTATAAAGTAACGTATTTGAGATCATAATTAACAGGCAATCACAAGCCTAAATGTTGGAGGCTTTCCATCTTTCTTTTCTCCAAATTATGCACAAGAAATCAATATTTTGACTACCAGTCGAACGCCTCAGTGTGTAACTCTACTGTAGGACCGTCTGGCTTGATAGAGACAGCCGTAGCATTGCGCATGGCGTCCAAGATTGAAGCTGGGCCACAGCCAACTACCATGACCTTTTCGGTGCTTGGGGTGTCAGCGATAGAGTCACGGATTATGGCGGCAACATCTGGCCGGCCCGGTAAGATCTTGATGGTAGACAGCTCACAGACAGCATGAGCACCACAACCGCCAGAGCAGCTGCTTGAGGAACTGCTGCTGTGGCGCATCAACGCTCTGCCCTTTTCAGGATCAGATGGGCTGCTGGAGAAGCTCAAGGGCATGCTAGGCAAGGGTGTGTTGCTGGTGGCTACCACGGCGACATCAAAGGCGAGCTTTTCTGCTGTATCTGCATTCGGCAATGGGATCTCAGCAATAGAAGACGACGAAGAGGAGGAAGACATGACGTGGCGTGTAGGCCGTGTGTTGTTTGACACAGCCGGGTCAGCGTCGCTTTCGCGCGAGATGTGGAGGAACACGGATACTTTTGGCCCAGCGGCAGCTAGCACGGTGATGAGCCGCGAGTACCAGGTGAAATAGGGCCGTTCGCGGATGATCCAGTGGAACTCTAGAGTGCGGACAGCCGTCCAATTCTGCAGCACACGCATGGCTGTGCCAAAGGTGAAGGAACCGCCAGAGCCGCCGGCAATCAGGATTAGCTTGTCGAAGTGCAGTGGCTCGGGCGCAACGCCGTAGGGACCCTCGACGCTGCACCAGAGCTGGGCACCCGGGTTCTCCGTGGCGTAGTTATGTAGTGAGCGCGTGAAGCCGTTGTACGAGGCAATGACGAACTCGTGCTTAGTGCTATCGTTAGTAGTGGATGCTGAGGCTCCCGATGTGACCAGTGTGAATGGATGCATCTCTAGTGGGCGTACGGCTGGGATCCAGAGATAGCAGTGACTAGCCGATTTGGCGCCCCAGGGAGCCTTGCGAATGGTTACACGGGTGCCGCCGTGCGGCAGAGGCTCTAATGTTGCGATGTTTCCACAGCTGTTAATCAAGACTCGTAGGCCCCGAACAAGACGGTCGGCGACCCATAGAGAAGCACAGAGCACAGCGATCCACACGATGTGCTTCGAGATTTTGGGCTGGTGCAGAGCCATGAAGATGACGGCACCGATCCAGAACACGATGTGCAAGACGTAGAACAGCTCGTACCAGCGTGGGCGAATCACGACGGCAGCGAGTACTAGCAGGAACATGCAGACTCCGGAGATGATGCCGCAGACATCAGGGAAGCGGCGTAGTGTGTCAAGCTTGTCAAGCTCTACAAACGTGCCGGTATATACGAATCCGTGGGCAGTGACACAGGCAAGTGTCATGAAGCCTGAAAATCGGTGGAGTATGTTCAGACGCTCGTAAGACCATGCTGATAGGAAGGCCAGAGGCGTGTTCTTCAGGGACAGGAAGATAGTAAGAGTAAAGTTGGCACATGTGAGCCTATACGGAGACGATACGAAGTTAGTTTGTGGCTGCTCAGGTACATATTAGTGAGCGTAGTGTTGCATACCAGCCAAGGCGGTTTGCCATATTGGTGCGCATGTTATAGCGAACATTGTTGTTGATGAAGGTAAATTGGAAGCCGATGTTCAGAGAGATATACACAAAGAGTACAAGTACGTGGCCCCACGACGGCATCAATGGCGCCTTACGCAGTAGGAGATTTCGAGCGATTCTAAGTATCATACGTTAGAAGCCGTACCGGGCCAGCATCGAACGGATGGAGGCATACGTACCTGGAAGTAGCCACAAACGGTGAGAACACTCGCTTGTTTGAGAGGCTGTACTTGAGAGAAAGCGAGCGGCAAATGTGTAGGATGAGAAAGACGCCGATGATACTGCATAGAGATGCTCCGAAGTAGGTCATAGACTTGTGGTTATTATGGGCTCGGATGAGCGACCAGATGCTAGAGCTACCGCGAGGATATATCTCCATGATTTCTACCAATGGAACTCGATGCTATAGAGTATTAGAACGGCGTAGATAGCTTTGATTGAGCCCGATATTCAAGATAGTTAGAAGATATATTAAAGTCAGTGAGTAGCAATAGAGTTGCTTAAGCTAAAGCCATGTGAGAATCCCACAGACAGTCGGTAAGGAGATGAAAGAGTGATTTGCGAGTTATGGGAATTCAAGGCAAGTATAGCTTTAGACATATCAAATGAAAGAGATGCTCAAGGTCTTTTTATAGGTTCGCTCGTTTGCCAAAGGTCCTTCTCAGATTCAAAGACGTTCCTTAACATCCTTTTTTTAGTAGTAGACATCTTGAGTTTGCTGATGAACAGCTAGACCGACAGCGTATATCGGCACGCCCCATGGGCCCTTGGGATCTTGTAAATCCTTTGCCTAGGACCCTACGATAGAACCTGCTTCATATACGGCATTGACTAAACGCAAATCGTGAGTTTCTCCAAGATCAAAGGAAGTACGCAGTTGTAGTTCCTTGGATACTATGCAAGGGCCTGACTGTAAGGTGGTGCCGTAGAGCTTACTCGAAGAAGCAAATGGGCTTTGTTGGTATATATGACTCTTTTTGTTCTTTGATTTATATGTAGACTATGGCTTAGCTAGTGTCTTGAAAAAGTGTAGACTAAGATGAAAATTATATATGTGAAGAGCTTAGACTGGTAGATGCAGTCAGCGTCGTTTAAGGTAGTGCTATGTACACCCCCTTTCTAGTTTTTTGAACAGACAGAGCTCGTGCTAGTGAGCCCAAGTGTATGATTATTGCGGCTCTAATGGGTTGATCAAGATAAGAGAACAACTATCAGACTGCCCTACGTAGCAAGATCCAAGTTGTAGTCTACACATTCTTGCCTTTAATAGGATAATAGCGCCGGGTGCATGTTCTGATGGCGTATTATATACTCTATTATAGACGGTGTGTGAAAATGAGCAAGCTTGAGGGGGGTGGGGGGGCATGCTTTTTCTTCTTCTTCTTCGTCGTCGTTTTCTGTTACTGCTTGTTTGTCCAGGTTCTATTAGCGCGTATATTTCTGCAACCTCATCCAAGCTTAGCTCTGTTTAAATCTCTAGCCATACTTTATACCACCACGGCAAATTTTAGTCGTTATTTTCCCTAGGTGAGCTGTACGATCCTGAGTTCACTTTGCTCTGGCCAAACCCTCAAATCCGAAGCCGGCCGAGTATTCCCAAGTATCATGATACAGTATTTCTTACTTGACACTCGAAAGAATAAAACCACAGACAAAATCTTTTTGTTATTGTCTCGGTCGACAACAGGCGGAGCAGCCCGCCCTTGTCTTAGCTACAAAACCTGAAGAGCCCGCGCGGCAAAATGTTTAGTTCAATTATAGACTGCAAGATGACTATTACATACAAACAAACCTTGCTGATTCCCTTCCTTGTGTAGAGTACTACTTTACTTGACAGATAGGTGTGGCAGCAAAAGGTCTCGGGAGTGATCATAGCATAGAAAGACGCTAGTGAGACATCAATGGCTAGCTAACAACATGAAGAAATAGATAGAACAGAGAGAAGGAAATATCTGACTGGACTCAGTCGACTTTTTTGGCCTCAGAGGTGGAGAAAAAGCCTTATTTCTCATGAATTTCACTTCGCCTTGATGTCTCAAATATACCCTCACTTCAAATATCCGGCTATTTCTTGCCGTATGGGCTGGTTCGTCAATGTGCACACACATTGGCCTCTACTAAAATCATATATCAAGTGAGCCCCCCCTCCTCCCCCCCTTCCCCCCCCAGCTCTTGGTGTATTACAATGTGGCTGTGGTAAACATGCAAGATGGTGGGCAGCATCAAATGAAACAATTGGAACTTTGTCGACACAACGAAACCTCTACGATAAACGGGATATCCCGGAACCCGACTTAGATACCGCTATCATCTCAATCAAGGCTTAATAGAGACTAACAGCTCACTGATAGTCAGAATTAAGAATTTTAGTAGTAGATTACTGCATAGCTGGTTATATCGTGACCATCACTAAGGCTCAAAATCGTGCTATATCCATTCATTACATGTAATAAGTCAAACTGGGCAGGCGAGACACTCCTATATATGAATTTATAAGCCTACGTCTTCTCGTTTTGAAATTGTGGATGTAAGACTTTTTGTTAAGCGACGTGTGCAAGTAACATGAAGGAGCCACTTCATCTGGTATGAGTTATGAAGCTGAGGAAGATATGGTCAGAATTGCCATAGGGCAAAGACTTGGACTAAGAGCAAGTATTGAGATGCCAACCTATCTAACATACTGTACGTCTTCATACTCATCATGACAAGCTGTATAGAAAAGCTTATATATATACCGTATTACTTCTAGAATAGAGGAAAGAGGGAGCATACATAGCTCGCCATCTATATTTGTATCTATGCGTATAGAACACGCAAACATGGACAAATATAAGAAACTGGTAAATAATCTTGAACGAGCAGACTGAGCTTCTATCCTAGATTTCTAGTCGAGGCACAGCACAGCTTTTCGGGAAGGTAGTAACATTCCTGATTATAGTTACATTATTTGCAGTGCCTGTGACTGATCAAGTGTATAATAGCTAGCATACATTGTAACTAAGAAGTCTATATGTGCCTCATACATTTTTAAAGCCAGGGAATAAAAGGTCAAGATAGAGCACGTAAGGACTTCTATAGCAGTTCCCATGGTATGAGTGGGAGTAACTTCTCAGTAGTGTCTATAGGAGGATGTTTACAACTTACCAAAATCAATAAAAATCACGGCCTAGACAATTATAGCGTCTCTTAGCCTGTATCGTTATCAATAATAACGCATCGCCTTGAAGTTTATCATGTGTCATCTCTTCATATCTTGCTATAAACGCCTCCTTTCTTCTCGACAAAAAAGCCCCTCGGAAGCGCGCTAGATTGAAAACAAGCATTCATGAAGCTTTTTATTTACTGTAATTCCGTTCTGTTTCTTAATTCTAGATCATTTCTGGTTGAGCTTCGCCGCACGGCTAATTCTATCTCAGAAGTAGTAGAAGCTATGTTCAATATGAAAAAGCCTTATACGGCCTAGAACTCTAGCAAACAGCAAACAATGGCATACTATATGCCAAGACAAGAATGGCTTACTAAACTACAAGGAAAAAAAAAACAAGGTTTGCTTGGCATAGAAAATGATAGTGCAGGGGAAGAGGTAGAAGACCGGGGGGGGGGGAGGGGGGCAAATATGCAAAGGACTCGTCATGGATTGGATATCACGATGATACGGAGAACAAAAAGGCAAAAATATATGGACGAGAGGCCAATGGAGAGCGGCGTAACGGAGACTGAGGATATCTAGCTCTAGCTGCTACATTACTAAACGGCCCGGTTGTAGTCCTAAAAACAAAAATAGGTATAAATTACCGCTATTCGAAAAGTTGTGCCTACTATCAATCTACCCACTGCCGTCTGCAGAGGGGGAGCTTATCCTATTTGGTGTTAGCTTTTCAAAGTACCAGAGGCTGGATAAGATTACTAGTTACCATTGTAGTTGATACAGTATGAGCAGACTTTTCTTGCCCGGGTATCATTGAGCCGGCACTACATATTGTAGGGCCTAATTTAGTCTAGATTCGGGATTGTGTTGGCAGGTGTTTCAGTTGTGGTGTCCTATATAGGTGCTACATTGAATCAAATGACCATCTATTAGTTGTATCAAATCTATATGACTAGTTACTGGTGTATATACCAACTGATATAGCTAACACTTTGCTAGAGGGTGTCTGTCCATTTGCATGTTTTGACTAGAAACTTCTATTACTAAAGCCCACTATAGTTGGGGCTAGTAAAAAAAACTCTGATCTGATTATGCAGGGCAGATTTTACACTAAAGTAGTAGATCATCGTTGCTAACGAACTAACCCTGGTCCTCGGCTCAACCATGTGTTCAGTATCAATCTGATAATCAACCCAAGCACAAGTGAAAATTAGCAATAGTCGATGGATTTAACTCAATCGAAATAGAAAAAAAAAACATGAAATTAGCCTATCCAAGTAGACCGTTAAAAATTCTGCGGTCCCGGCCGGAAATGTGACAGATACTTCCGAAAAAATAACGACTGTTTTCTTGAAACATGGAACGAAAGCCTAAACTAAGAATGGAAAAGCGAAAGCCAGGATCAGACAACCCTTTGGCTACATATCCCGCGGCTCAAGCACAGCACAGCAAAGGACGACGGTAAGTTACCGGATATCCAGGAGGGCCAGCCATGAGTGGCAGGTAGGGTAGTAGTAACTAGTCAAGTATGTTTCTGGAGAGGCACCTCCATCAAGACTATGTACCAGACTATGCTTGACTTGCCTGATCGGGAACGTGCCTTTGCTACTCTGATCAGCATATCCAGCCTGTGCATACCCTACCATCTTCATATTTCAGTGACTTATTGCACCCAAAGTGCCATAAGTCAACCATCTTAAGCTATCAAGGATGTCAGGCTAGTGACCACCTACATCTGGCTGGTCCTTATTAGCAAAGAAGAGAAAAGAAGTGCACGTTTACTTGCTTGTATTCGCAAAAGACGAGGGAGAGTTCGATTAATAACTCCTGATACGAATTGGCGGCTATACTTGGCAGTAGATGTCATACTATATAACATGCCTCGGCATCTAAAAAGTTTAAAGATATACTTAGCTGGGGGGATATATCAAAGCTGTATGCAAGGAATCCTAAGCCAAGAAGTCACAAGCAGCCAAGACACACTAATCGTAAAGTCGGATGGCTCCATTTTCAACAGCTTTCACTTGTAGCAATAACGGCTAGCCATAGCTATACATCTTGTCTTCCAAGCAACTGCATGTTTTTTTCGGGAATGACTAGCTCAGACACGTTTAGTTGAGCCTCATAATGACTAGTTAGTTAGAATTGGTTATTCTTCCTGAAGTCAGCTAGATATGAACAAACACATCACTTGAGCCAGCCCAAGTACCTGATAAGAGGAAAAGCGGCTATCTACAAGGTGATATCATCTATACATCATTACCTATGACTAAGAGCCAAAACTCAAGGACTATTGACCCACTACCAACTGAACTTTTGTCTAAGCCATATATGATGCAATGAAACGGTGTGATATGGCGTTCGCCTGCGTTGGGAGGGGTAGGGGGGGGGTCACATTACAGTAACCACAGTAGCATTGCGACAGGAGCTCTTTTGTTCCCAGGACTCTTTGTTTCCCATTGGAAAACGAGTTTGATGGACTCAAGCGTTGCATCATACCCTAGTTCTCAGTTGTTCACATCCCTCTGTATCACACAGACATCAAACGAATATCAAAAGTCAAGTAAGTAACGAAAGATCGAGGTATACCAAATATATGTATACATGAAATCTATTGTCAATCCTTAATATGCTTACAAATGCAGAAATCAAAATAGTGCTACGATAAGGAAAAAAGACTTTTAACGTTCCATGATATCACTCAAAAAAATTGGGTAGTCAACAGTAGATAGTATATCGAAGCAAGCACCAACGTTCTCGTTACCGGACTCCTCTTCCTCTACTCGTTGATATTAGAAAGACTTCCAGGGCGATAGCCCTTTGCAAACGGCGCATTGATATTCCGTGTGAGTTTCCTCCAGGCAGGCGTCTGGCCTGGCGGTGGCTGTGCACTTTGACCAGGCGGCTTGACTTGGTTCAGGTTAGATCTCCAGCGATGCTCCGCTGGCCCGAAGATGTTGAGTAGATTCTCAAAGCCCTCGTCAGAAGCTCCGTTGGCGAGAGCCAACGCCCGACGAACCACGGTGTCGTGCTCGGAAAACAAGGCCCCGCGCTTGATGCGCTGCTGCTCTGCCGCATGCGTAACCTGCTCCCGGAACTCACGCTTGTGCGTGACGCATGGGATGATAACGTGCTCGTAGCGGCACTCGCATGTGTACTGCTCCGGCTTGTTCCCTGTGGTGACTGTGGGTGCCAGCATGCTGTGGTGGGCGCAGTGGTATACCCGGGCATGGCACGTGCATTGGTGCAGAGCTGAGCCGACATATGGGTTTTCGCTGCGCTCGGCGGCTAGTTGGTTGACCCTTCCTACCAATTTATTGTACATATTAGCGTAGGCTGCGTTGGTCCATTTCGTTGGAATACACGAGCTGGCGCGGCGCTGGGCATCTTGCGCAAGATCAAGGCGCCCGTGGTTGACCTCGTTAAATGCCTCCAGCACAAATATTGTTCCGTGTACCTCGTCACGGTAAATCGACTTGTCCTTTATAAGGTTAGAGCCATCTGCCTTCAGCCAGTCTCGCAGTTCCATAAGGGCCTCATTGGCCCGCTCGTACGCATTATTGCTGACGAAAGTTGCGATATTGAGGCGTTGGAACATGAACTCGGATAACTCCCAGAAGAGACGCGCGTTGGTGACATTTTGAGGATCTTCCTGAGTGCCGTCGGCATCGCCGCGGAAGTTGCCAGTAGCAAAGTGCTTGAACAGCTTATCGATACTCATTGCTTTCGCGGGAGGAGCCTTGGAACTCCCCGTAGGACTCAGAAGAACAGTACTAGAAGTGCTGGGAGCAACGGAGACAGATGGGCGGGTTCGTTCACTGGCAGCTGGTGCTTCGCCCAGGGAGACTACAGCCGTTGCTCTGTCTAGTGAGGCTGATGCTTGCTGAACAGTCTTGAAGGCTGCTGCAAAATTCGCAGCCTGCTTCGCAAGAACGGTCGAAAGGACAGTTTTGAAAGGTGAGCCTTCTGGCAGGGGATCCATAAGGTCCACCTGCTCTTCGATCCGTTTCTGTAGCTGGGCAGCCTCTGCCTTGGTTGCCTTCAACGCATTGGCTGTCTTGTCCATTTGCAGCTTTTGTTGCCTCACCTCAACATGGAGATTTCTGTATCTGTTCTCCAGGTCTTCACGAGAGATGCGCTCATCAAGGGTTTGATACATATTCTCCTCGTCCCATTTTAGCTGGAGGCGGTCTTTGACCTCATTGGCCACCCTTGCTATCTCCTGGTCGCAGCGTGCAATGCAGTTGGTGACCACATTGTTAACCCTTACGTCTAGCATCTTTTTTATGTTTACAATGCTGAGATTCGGGTTGTTCTTCTCGAGCATTGAGGCTAAAGGAGCCATGAACTCCTGCAGCACCTGGATCTGTAGCGAGCGGGTGGCTTTGATGAGGTTGGCATCGAGGTGCTTGGCTTCAAGTTGCTCGACACGAAGACGGAGGCTATCCTGGCTGACGTGGTTCGCCTCTATATCTGTTTCCATCTCCTGCTGATTGCTCTGGACTCTAGTTACTTCTGCAGATAGATCGATGCAAGCCGCCTCGAGCTCCACGTTCCTGTCCCTGAGAGCGTTCTGCTCCTCGATATTTTGGGCCACCGTATGCTTGAGATCGTTGAGAACTTGCATACTTGTAGCTTCAGCCTGGGTGAGACGGGTCTCTCCATCGGCTACCCGGTCGCACTCAGACTGGTATTTGCTCGTCATGTCCTCAAGCAGGGTCATCAGGCGCACCTCTTCATCTTGTCTCTCTTGGAGCTGCTGAATGTGCTTCTTCTTCATAGTCTCGATCGTCTTTTCCAGAGATATGTATGCCTCATTCTTGAGGGCCAGTTTACCGTCGTCGGATTGCTTAAGCGCGAGATGCTTGATTTCGAGGGCGGCAATTTGCTGCTCGCTAGCTATGGCCCTGTTTAGGGCTTCCTTAGTGCGTAGCTCCGAGGTATGGCAACGCTCGGAAAAGCGGAGCATGTCCTGCATATGGCGGCTGCGGAGGAGCTCGATAGTTTTGCCGTGGGCTGCTTGCATGTTTCTCACAGTGACAATGGACACTTCCTGGGCTGCAGTGGCCCGCTTGATGGCCTGGGAAAAGTTACGCATCTCCTTCTGGCGTTCACGGTTGACGCTCTGCAGCTCACTGAGAAGGAATTCACGGGCTTGCCGCCATTTATCCTTGGTTTGGTCGACTTGTTTCTTCAGTATGGTGAACCGACAAGAGAGTAAGTCTATGTTCACGATTTGCTTAGAGATGTCCTTAACCCTAGCGGCGAACGGCTCGGCGCTGTACTGGGCAAGTCTCATCTCCTTGAACTTCTTCATGACCGACGGCGGTGGTGAATCACCGTGCGTACGCCAGGTCTTTTGAATGTCAACAAGTACCTTCTGGTACTGGGCAGCTTCTTTCGTTTCTAGGAACCCAGCAGAACAGGTGGGGGTTAGCAACTAATTCTTATATATTTTTCTTGATTTGGAGTATTCGATTCGGGACTTACTTTGGTCAAGGTTATGCCGCAACAACTCAATATTCTTGTACATGACTTCTGGACTAGGAATGTCCTCATCTGCCGATTTCATCACCTCCATGCTGGCGGCTGATTGCATCATCTCTTTGACGACGTTGCTGAAACGCTCCTTCTCTTTATCAATGATGGGCCCCAGGAAAGCGGTTGCAGGCGTAGCTTTGGAGATACCGACTTGACGTAACTCCTCATAGAAATTCTTATCAAAGTTCATGTAGAAGCTGTTGAGCTGCTGAGCGACTTTGCGGAAGTTGGCGACAACGATATCTCGCGTGCAATTGTCACCGACGCAGTGTGAACGTACAGTTGTGACAAGATTTATAGCCTTCTGTTCCCTAGTAAGCACTTCTTTGTACTTCTTGTGCAGGTCATCGATGACCTTCGCTGGCTCTGTGCCGCCACTTAAGGCCTCTATGCATCTCCGTAGATTCCTAGATTTGTAAACATGGCTCTCGATCTTGGCGTGGTATTTCTTGATCAGCTCATGTTTCTCTTCTTCCCATTGGCGGCTGTTGCCAAGCGAGTCGCCCGAAGTGACGTTGCTCAGGCCACTATTGATGAATCGGTCTTCATAGCGTTTTGATAACTCATAATAGCTCTTAAGTAGGTGCTTGTGCTCGGCATGAAGCTTCGCGGTCTCGGACTTGAAGTTGCGGTTCTTGCGGCCCTGGCCCTTATTGGCGCGCCCAGCCTTAAGCTTATGAATCTCCTCGTCGCGCAAACGGATATCGCGATTCAACTGAGTGATTCGGTCTTCGTACTCTAGGACTACCTGCTCGCGGATGCGGTTCCTATTATCTAACATGGATTTGACTGGAGGGAGCTCTCCCTGGCCTGTCTTGCTCATGATCTCGCCTAGTCCCATACGCATATTCTCGAGGAGGTCGTAGAGGTTCTGCTTTTCCCGATCATGTTGTTCGCGCATATTCCGCATATCCATATCGTACTTGACCTTGAGATTCTCGGAAGCATTCATCACCAGCTCATGCTGGCTTTTTTGCAAACCGACCGATTCTGAATAGTCAAATTCTACCACGGTCATTCTGGAAGGCTTATCGTCCAAGGAAATGAACTTCCCGTTCTCAAGGACCCATGTAGCATCGCCTTGGTTGAGTTCCACAAGCTTGACAATATCCGGGTCGATAACATTGCTGTATGCCTCTACTGGAAAAGTCTTGTTATTGCCAAGCTTTCCTTTTGCATTCATCTGAGCTATGCGAGACTTGGTGATGGTCCGCCACATCCCAGGTAGATGATCATGAGACTCTGGCTTGCAGAATTGGCGGATGAACGCAAGTAAGAAGCTGACTTGGAATAGCAGAAAGGAGTTCATATTCCATCCTGGAACAGACCTCACGACTACTAAATCTAGCAGACTCTGATAGTAGTTACGACTAGTGTCCGCCGTGACTTCATAGTCGTAGCCTAGGATGGCCTTTTTGGTGTTGGCATCAAGTTCAGCAATGCCAGCTCTCGAGATTCCCGATGGACGGATGTTTTTGTCATACTCAACTCGCTGGCCGTACATGTGAGTTTCAATGCTCAAGGAGGTGGCGCAGTTGATAAGGTCGTCTATGACACCGGCGATGCGTGCGCGCTCGGCCTTGATGCCCTCGAAGATTTCTTGGTATGTCGAGAAGCTGAACATGTTATTAATGAAGCGCACTAGAGCATGGAAGCGGATATGCTGGGTCTGCTCCTCAGTCGGCGCACTTGCAGCTTTGAAGTCAAACTGTATACCCCGATCAATGACTGCAACATCATTGCCTCGCACTCCAAAAAACTGACCAACGCGGTCGCGACTCAAGAACAGGTTGAGGTTGGCCGGGTACGGTTCCCATACCACGAAGCGTTCACACTTGCAGAAATTCTCAGAACAGTGGCGAGATGTGATTTCATTCAGCTCCCGAGTGGCCATTTTTAACAGATAGTCGCTGTCCTTGTTGGTATCGACGTACTTGTCATGAATTTCTTGAAAGATATCCATACGAAGCTTGCGCTGGCGGATCTCGTAGTCCATCATGGCAAGCTTGGCATTCATGGCGTCGAGACGAGCGCGGTTCTCCCGGAGCAGCCTGAGACGCTGTTTGTGAAGCTTGTCAGGCTGCATAGCGGCCATCTTGCAGGCATCTATGTGGCGGTGGAAGCCAATGATGTTGGAGGTCTCGATATGCATGGCGGATTCATCGACAATCAGCCCCTGAAGTGTCCGTAGAAGCTTCTGGGCAAACCACATTGGCACGGTGGTCTGCTTGTGCAAGCTAATCATGGCTTGTTCGGTAGTGCCAAAGGTGTTAACCAAGTTGAGCCAAAGTGAGTACTGTTGGTGTAGGTTGGTGCCTTTTGGAACGTGCAGGAAACGATGCTCAGTCAGAGATAGCAGCGATTTGTCAGGCATAGGCGCGAGGATCTCGCCCGTGGCGGGATCTTGTAACTGCTCGGTACTCTCCTCCGGGCCAGTGAGATCAGTCCAGGGAGCATTATCAACGCCACGGAGGCCTTTAGTGAGGCTAGCCTCGGCTCTGATAGTCTCTTCAGACGGTTTATCAAGGAGCGGGACATCTTCTAGCGGCTTCTTGAACACAGCATACTCCGGGTTATTCATGAAGATCTTATCGCTGACATGCCTGGCATGCCACTCAGTGTCGTAAATGACATCGACGGTGTTGTCCGGAATATTCATGATGGTAAACTGAATAGATGTGAGTTAGCCTAAGCAAAAGCCCTACCCAACAACGGCGGAATCTTCATTCATACCTATAAAGAGACGACAATACAATGTTGGTGGATAGCAGTTACTTTAGAAGCCAGGTAGATGATTCGGTGAACAACAGAAGTGCAAGACGAGTTCGTGAAATGAGAAGTCGAGTAAAGAAAGATAAGCACCACAAAGGAAGTATGAGTTGCAGTTGCGACTCGTCAGAGTTTTATTATGAGCCTCATAGCAATACAAAAGGGGGGAGTGATAAAGAGAAATAAAAAACGTGGGAGTGACTATTATATCACTTACGTCAAAGGCTAGTAGTACTATTGGGTTAGTGAACTACCTTGCTTGTCTTAGTTGTACTGCAACTAACACTTCCATCACTATCTACAAACAATACCAAGGTTTATTGAGTGTTGTTGGCCACACCTTCTTGTAAGGTAAGTTTTTTTGATTTCTTAGAGGTCTAAATACGAGTCTGATTTATTGAATGGACGATAGTCATCGTAGTGTTACCAGTTCAAATCTTGAACTAAGAGAAAGCTAAGCTTTGTACCCAAGTATCACAGCTAGCATTAGACAAAGAAAGATACCTTGATGTGTGTGTGTATGTGGAAAGATCACTGAGATGATGGGTCTAGTGGGGCACAATGTTTCTTTCATGGTCATAAAAACATGATATAACTAATTATGATTAATTATTATATAAAAACATGGCCTTACCTATCTCGATCAAGTACCAATAACAGATTAGTAGCAGTCTCACAAGAAGGGGGCGGGTATCATTACTCAAAGCTATTACTACAACTACTCTAGTCGTTTCCATGGATGTTACAGATATGGTGACCTTCTTTGTTCCTCTTCATTGACTGTGCGGGGTTGCCCGATTTCGCGTCAACAGCGCCGTTTGCGTCGCCTCCTTAACAACATCCTTTTCCTGATGGACGTCTCGGACTCTTTGAAGTAGATACGACTCGTCGTCGCTTAATACGACTATATTCTTTGCAACCGTGACACCGCCATCGCGAACACCGCCGCCATCTTTGCGCAACTGCATCTGCACCATGGCCTCCTTTTCCTGGGCCATATTAGCTAGGCACTTTCTTGCCAGCCGCTCGACGTCTTCCGGGATATGGCTATCGCTGTTTTTAGACATGTCGGCGGCCCATATATAGCACTGTTTGGCTTCGGTCCACATGGCTAGGGACCGGAAAGAGTGGCCGCGGTAGAGATATGCCTTGGCCTGCATTTCTGGTAGAGAGAACATGGAGGCAACGTGGAAGGCCTGGTCGGCTTTAACGAGTGCACGCAGGGCATCATCTTGGGTTTCTGCCAGCATGAGGAGGATGTGACAAGCCAGGAGTAGGGTGTTGATGCGGGCTCTAACCATGCCTTTCGGCGGGCGTTTGTGTGCCATTTGTTTATATTGCTTAGGCTCTATCTCTGCAGAGACAAAGATATCACGATATAGCAGATGATTAATAGCCTAGAACCTGAAATGAATTGGTTTATCGTAGTCTGTTTCGGACTACGCTACAATCGGGCTTCGGTTTCTTCCAGCTTGTGCTTACTAGACTAAGGATGCAAGATAACACAAAGCAGTGTCTATGCCGGAAGTGGCAAAAGCGACTTGCTAGACTAGCAACAAAGAAACAACTACAAGCCAATCACAGGCTTGCATATACAGCGTTTCTTTGTCTACTCTATGGACGGCACCGAATAGCAGACCACTTTCTTTGATCTGTTTGCCCGCAAAACAGCGAATCCGAAGCAACTTCCGACGAAGGTCAAGAAACAGTACTTGATAAAGCAACAGCTTGAGGGGACGATCGTTTATACGTGGTTTGAGAAGGAACAGATCTGGATTTTGAGATGGGAGCTATCAAGATGTAAGCTAGAAAGTTAATGCTATGCAAGTGCACACGGATGAAAATATAAGTAACAGGGCTTTGACAGGATATCAAACAAAGAATGATAGCCTGTTAGCGAGGAGTTTATGATGCTATTATCTTGTTGGTTCGTCGGCTTTGAAAATGTCGAGACTCTAAAGATCGATAGTAGACTGGCTGATATAAGCTGTTGTTG
Source organism: Endoconidiophora laricicola (assembly GCA_001640655.1). Classification (NCBI taxonomy): domain Eukaryota; kingdom Fungi; phylum Ascomycota; class Sordariomycetes; order Microascales; family Ceratocystidaceae; genus Endoconidiophora; species Endoconidiophora laricicola. Next base: position 13,033 of record LXGT01000155.1, on the reverse strand, counting down.
GGTGGATTCAGACAGATCAAGGCCTTGCTTATTGACAGACATAAATCGTTCTTGATTAAGAGAAACAAACACATGGGAAGTCAGACTTCAAGATGTGGTACAGCTAGGAAAGTTGAACAGAATAGAGAGTCGATTGTCGGCTTGTCAAGTGGGTGCAAAACAAGCCAATGTAAAGAATATCGCTATAGTCAAACAATGCCGGGGAACAATTGGTTATAAGGCGTCTCTAACCGTATCGCAATAATGAAAGTACAGTAACATCCAATACTAAGGCTCGTTAAAGCCCACTGAAGCCTTAGGAATGAATTGAATGCAAGGACGGTAGAATAAGAAAACTGAAAATATAGAGAAAGAGGAAAAAAAACAAAAGGTTGTTTCCCAAGATGATCTTCGCGGAGCTTCAAGCTTGTTTGTAATTCCGTGTCTAATCCTCGCTTACACCTTCTTGACGCGCCAGTGGTCATGAGAAGGACCTTTTTGGTCATGGCGCTTTTCCCAGGGCTAGTCTTGGCCGTGTGTAAGAATATATGCAATATAAAACGCACCAATTTGCATAGTACATAAGTTACAAGACGGCACTTTGACAACTTATCCAGCACACAAGAATGTTTCAAGCTAAGATGATGGTTGTGTGTCCGTGGTCTTGTCGGGACGATAAGTAGGCCTAGTGCTTAAGATTATTGTGATCCAGGGTGCCAGGGGAAGACGATTCAGAACGCGATGAACGTGAATAGTGGCGACAGGGAATAATATATAGACTAGATTTTGTATCATACAGCTATAGTTATCGTTGTTCAGATAATGTACTCAAACATGATTTCGCTCCGTCCATAGTCGTGATATATCTTCTTTCAAGTTCAACGTATAAGTGCCATTATGCTGAGGAATATATGCACGTAATATATCCAAGGCTATCAGTCCAGACACTAAACTCGATGCACAAACAAGGTCCTTAATTGGTTCTGTGGCGAGCAATCGTTCACATGGCGTTCCACAAATCGTGCATAAGAAGAGCCGGCCTGTTATCAAAAAAGACACTATTATCTTCAGGGGGGGG
>LXGT01000155.1:0-11927 GCA_001640655.1 Endoconidiophora laricicola | reverse complement strand
GGGGGGGGGGGGGGGTTGACTATTTTCGTCATTTGTCACAGGCGAGGAGCCCTAGAAATATAAGGGTCATGGTGCCTCTATGCCAAGGGAGATGCAAAGACAACGACGACAGGTTAAGTCACAATTTGACTAGGGACAAACCAAACGCGGAGTGGCAGAGAGAGAATAGTAATTTAAAAAGATCCAGTGGCTTGGAACGAGCTACGCGCATGGCTAGGAAGGAGAAATGATGATCTCGTAAATGGCAGAGAAACGGGAAGGAGTTCTGAAGGAAGGAGAGAAGCTTAGCTAGCCCTTGTTTCCGTCTGAACCAATTAACCATTAAGATTACGGGTAGACATTAACTAGTCAAGTTCTAAATTGTCAGACGGCGCGTTTGTCAAGTGTGAAGGTGAAGCAATATATAAAGGTCTCCAAAGAAAGTGAAGAAAAAATGGAAAAAAAAACAATGCAATCCGACAAAATCAAGAACATATCTACAAAGATATGCTTAGAAGAAAAAAAAAGCAAGATAAAGAAAAGGGGCTAGGCAGAGATACTACTCAAGTTACCACAACTCATCGCCATCAACCATCTCAGTTGGAGGCGCCGACACCCGTTTCTGCCGCGATCGCGCCAATGGCGGTGGCGCCGGGCCATCTCGCGGGTTTCCAGATACACTCAATGGCGCTCCTCTTGCACCCGGTGAGATAGGTTGTCTAGCCTGCGGACTGCGCTGTAGAGGAATACTAGGGTCATAAAACTTGTATGGAATGCCTTCAGCGGAACGCGGCGATGCCAGAGCCAAAGACCGGCGCTTCTCACGGCGTTTACGACGGCCCGACAAGAACGATAGGCAGCCATAGTCTGCATCGTCGTCTTCATTGTCGCGCTTGAGCGTCATGTAGTGTGTGGTGAACGCCGACGCCGGCGTATACAGCGGCACAGATGATCCACCCGTTGCGAGGCCTCCCCAGCCGCCTTGGCCACCAGGGGAACCGTTACTGCTATAAGTATACGAGCTTCCGCTATATGCCCCAGGTCCGACAGCCGGAGATGGACCGGCCGATACACTGCCGTCGGTGTATGCGGGGCGCGGATTAGTCGGAGGCGGCGAGTTGATAACCTTGATGTCTGCTGGGCGCTCGGCGCGGCCGTTTCGATACGGCGATGTCTTAAGCCAGGCAGGACGGCCAAAGGCGGCGGATGGACTAACCATTGTCATAAACAAGGCAACAAGAAACGGAAGGATGCCACTGACTATTACGGCAGCGGCGTCAGATTGGGCGATTTTGCTGTTGAGGCCTGACGAAAGCTCGACAGTGCGCAGAACAAAGACGGATAATAGCAGTATAGAAGTCAGTTGGAGATCTAGCCAAGTTATAAGTAGATGGTCAGCTGTCAAGTCTTTTCTTTAGTGTGTTTTATTATTTTGTTGAAAATGCTTACTAGACAAAACTCGCCGGAACTGTACAGATAGCGCAATCTCAACGAATGGAGAATGGGCTAGGGCAGCGTCAGTGTAAAGATCGAGAATATACCAGATTTGGGAAGCCAGAAACAGAAGAAGTGTCGTGATCTGAATAGCAAGGCCGGCTATCAACGACGAGATCTTGCGAACCCCCTAAAGCAAACATAAAAAAAATCGTTAGTCAATGGTCTCACAAACAGCTTGGGTTGATTCTTTCCACAGCACTTCCATTGTCCCCTCGAGCTTGTTATTTTCACACAGCAGCAACAGCAGTAGCAGTAACTAAAGCTTACCGTCGAGTCATCCACAGCCAATACCATCCTCAGCGAGCCAACTGCGAGCAAAACGGTCGATACACATTGTAGCATGATGAACATGTAGCCGATATGTCTAGCACCAACGGGTCCTTGGCGCTCACCTGCCAGCATAAGCATATGCGGCATGACTAGAAATCCCGCCAGTGCCATAGCTGCCGGTCCCAGTAAGCCACATGTTTCCCAAACGGCAAACCAGGCCGGACTGCGCATTGCCGTGCGAAGCACAAGCCGCGCTGCAAATGCTACAATCTGTAGGATGCAGCCGGTGACAAGAAGACCCGAGTATGAGAGTGTTTGGTACCGTAGACCGACTATTCCCGCCATTGGTGTCACGACCAGGAACACGGCCGCAATGCTCACGTTGCCGCCTATGGATGGCCGGGTGGACAGAAAGCCCTCTGCCATGGGACAGGTAATGCTTGAGCACGTCATCAGATAGGCAACTAGGGAATGGACGCTCTTTGTCTTCTCTCTCTCTCTCTATCTATTTGGAGGGCAAAAGTGCTAGTTGTTTGTGGACAAAAGGGTTAGGAGAACAGATGATAGCCGCCCATATGACACTGTCTCTAGATGGACTTTTCTTTTTCTGGTGGCACAATGATGTACTGCGCTTACTAGTAGGAAACCGAAGTACGTACAGCACAGTTACAGGCGGGTGTGTGTTTTCTAAAGCCAACTTAATAGATAGAAAGCCAAGATTCCGGAAATGCGGCGATCACAATGGCCGCGGTCTTGAGGTGGGACAAGGACTCGGTCGGCCTTGGTGATACAATAGAAGGCAAGGTAGTTGCCCTCTAGTCTGATAAAGTGGGTATATGAGATGAAGATAGGCAATGGCTGTTATTTTCGAAGACGAAGGTAGCAATAGGCAAAGACCCCGTTTAGTAGCTGAAGAAAGCAAGAGGAAGCAAAGAGAGGCTTTGACAAGTAGATAGGGTGTGCCAGGAGTTATGTATAGTTGAAAATTTTAAGGGAAGACTAATTGATTACTTTCTAGGATGGAATGATTGTGTGCGGGGATCAGATCCCATATATGTCAAGTTGCTCGTGTACATTGGTTTTTACTTTTGCTCTCGCACGGTTCAGGAACAAGCCAACATAAGAACAGAGTAGTTGCAACTACAGTACTCCGTACGTGATATGGGATGGCTTGGCGGAAGAAGAGGGATAGGAGGGTACAAAGAGGAAGCCTATGACACTTCTACCATTCCGCTAAGACGTTGGCCTTACAAGCGCCATGCATAATAGGATGGCACGGCCATCGTAAGCGCAGTAGCATAGAGACTACGACTCAGGCAGCTACCGTTACCACCCTGTATCTGGGAATCATCTTACTCTCTGTCTTTCATGCGTTCATTTGCTAGGATTAGAGCTTTCATGTTGGAGACTATGAACTATCGATTGTTTGCTTGCTTGCTTAGCCTAGACGAGTAACAGTATCACAAGTTGAGAAAGATCGCATACGCCCGCAAGGCCAGAGGGAAAACAAAAGACGCAAGCCTGTGGTGGGTGGGTAGTTTTCTTTTGGGCACAAGTTCCTAGCTACAATTAAAGCGAGTAACCATCTTCTTAGTCAGTTCTGCTCGTAGCTACGCCTTCTGTTGTTGAATCCTGATTTTTTTTGTCTAATAGGTAGTTAGCCGACATAAGTGCAAAACTGCTTGCTCGAATCAAAAAAGGTGTTATCATGTAGTATTGCTAGAAGAAACGCCGGACCAACAGTTGCAATGTAGGCATATATATTGCATTAGTGCAAATCTAATCTTTCCTGTGCAATAAATAAATGCTTTATTAAGTGGAAGCTATCATATCTTGTTGCTTAGCTTACAATCAAGTACAAGGGGTCAGCTGTCATTTTCTCACCTTTTTGTGTCATTTAGTCTGTCTCATATAATACTGTCATAAATATGATAGCTACCAGACAAAATGAGGATAAACATTAACAGCTTCTGGTTTGTGACTTATGTAGGAACGAACTGAGCAAACAAGCTATAGTGATTGTAACTTCACTTTATCCTTTCCCCTCACATTCATGCTCGCTTTTTCACGCACTTTCTTGACCTTTTTTTTATCTTTTGCCGAGGATCTGTTCCCGTCATCTCTGTATAACTACAGCCTTAATCTAAGGCCTATTGTAATCGATTTTCTTGGTCAGCTTTTTAAAAAAAATAAAAATATAACATATTGACAAGAAAAATCTCGGCTTTTACAGGATCGTCACTGCTTATTTGCTTCAGTCAGAAAAATAAGAAAAAAATAGTCGAGGTAAATAGAAGAATAGAAAATTAAAAATGCGTAGTACTACCCTAGAAATAACTGCGTTATCAGGCATTGAAGCGAAAAGACATTAGTTAAAAGCCCACAATATTCTTATAGTAGTACTACTAACTAACTAGTATCTCTTTTTTTTCCAATGCTCTTTCTTTCTCCCATCAGCCGGCCTTATCTCTTACAATGGCTCAAATTAGTAGGCAACGACTTCTCCAAATAATACAACATACAGTTGCTTCCCTTCATCCACTGTGAAGCAAGCACCACATACAGCTAAACAGATATACCCTTTCCTTCAGGTAATGCGAGTAACAACGACTACTGCCACCTATATAGGCCAAGGTCACGCCATTCAATTGTCTTGTATTGCTCTCATGATATACGAGCTGAAATATGAACGGCTATATCCCTATTAAGCGCTACTGTATTCGGACACGTCAGAAACTTACAGTTACAGTAGCTTTTTTCAACTCTGTACGCCGCCTATAAGTCTACAACGAAGAAGAAAGTTGCATTAATCGGGAGCGTGGTACTGTATGTGGTCAGTACACACATCTAGATCCTGGCCAATATGCTCGTCGACATAAAGGATGATATTGTTTGTTAGCTACCTCCAAGTCCCTAGATAGACCTGAACAGACTGCAACTTAACGGCCAACATAGAAGAGAGAAGAGAAATCAAGATACCAGGCCAATAAAAGAGGCCAGCCGCCAAGGAGCATATACTAGTAGAAGAACGCCGAACCTCACACTAACATTCCCGTCGTCAGACAAACAAGGAGAGTTCATGATGGCTTGTAACTAACAGCACCTTTAATATAGCAAATAGTTGGCTTTATTTCTAACTGCAGCTGCGAGTTGCATATGCATATGCATATATTCGTAGATCCATAGCCTGCGCCAGTATCTGTCCATCCATATGTAGAGCTTAGTGAGTTTCTATTGAACATTGAACACGTACAAAGATTTTTCCTTAGTCAGCGTAGATCCAGCATATTACAGTACACGCTCCCGCTTGTAATATAACGGCTTGAAATCCCTGCAGGTGAGTGGTCTGGGATGTAACTGCAACATAAGCCATTCATCAGCCCCGTCACCATAACTAGCCATCATTTGCCGCCAACTATTTTGGCTGAGCCTATTTTTCTTTTTATTCTTCAGAATCTCATTTCTTGTCTCTGCAATGACAAAGTATAGCTTACTATGTACGGCCTCAAGCTATGAACTCGCCACAATGAATACTCTGTCATATGACGTCGGACAGGAGAACGCAATCACAGTAGAATTTCAATTCTGCGCTGTGACTGGCTAGTTTTTGATTTTTTGTTTGCTCATATCGTGTTTTGTCTTCTTCGCCGAAGCGGCCTCCATACAATGACCATCCTGTGACTTTTTATTCAACTAGTCCTCCCGCCGGTGTTTGAGCACGTTCGTGTCTGTCCAGCTAGCTAAATTCCATCTCTCAAGAATTTTTTAGAGCTATTCATCTGTGTCTCTGATAAAGACCAGGTGGTCAGTCAATATATCTAAAGTGCTCCTTCGGATTCTTCGTTATATCTCCAATTACGGGAGGGGGCAAGTGAAGGCTTAGTCTTCCTATTTTACTGATAACCAATTAGCTAAATTCAGTACTACTACACACAAAAGAGCCGTTTATATATCGCGTAATGGTAAGATGGGCGCAATGTCCTACTATCTACCTGTCTCTACTTTATTTTTCACCCTTCTGACCTTCTTTCCTCCCATTAACCTTTCTGTTCCACTCACGTTTTCACTATAACGTAGCCCATGAATCGTATGCAACATCAAGACAACTTATCCTGAATCCTTTCTTGAAGTTGGAGAATGAGGTCTGGCTAAAAGGACCAATCGCAGTTTGAAATACAGTCAGAAAGCTGCTCTATATCAACAAGCAGAATCGCTTGTAGTAAACGGAAACATGCAATATAGACAGGGATTAGATCTGCTATTGGAAGCGCCCCGGCGCTTAAATCACAAAGACCAGTATGCTTGGTTTCCCAAGGCCTATTGTATTGTGACTTGTAACTTCTTAGAATCTCGCCTTATTTACTGTCTATCGCTTCCCATATCACAAACGGGCACGACCACAACAAGCTTTGCTTGATTTCACACAGTAACTTGCCAAAAGGCTGTACCCGTCATTTGCGGCTATACATTAGTAGTAGTATTATGTGCAATTAGTTTAATTAATTGTATCATCCTGTGTACTCGCCTTTGCCCATGCTCTCTTCATCTCTTCCATCCATACCTGACGGCTACGTGACAAGCGGTCTGTTGGCTTAAAGCGTTTCTTCCTTCCATCCTGATGCTCCTCCTCCCGCCCCTCCAAGCCTCATCGACAACGACGAAAACAGTTAGTGTATCTAGTAAAGGTAAGCATTGTCACGGTAGATTGAATGCTGCCTTCCCTTAGCTTTGTTCCACGGCCGCTTTACTGATCCCGATATCTCCTTCTCTGGGGTCAGTCCTATTGGGGGCTAGAATAGACGCGATCTGTCTAGGATGGCCCTTGTAAAGTAAAAAGAGATGATAGAGGGTGATGTCCGCTGTGTTCTGATGTAAACTAGAAGGTTTTGTTACAGGTATCTTACATTCTTTTGATTTCAATAACTCCCTATACTAATCATGATAACAAATTCAACCAGTTACTGGCCTCAGAGGGCTGTTCATATCACTGTCACAATGGCTAGTTCACTGAACCCTGTAAAGACGTTAGCTAATATTACCGTTATCTGCCGCGTGTTGATATTACGAATAAAATGCGAGACTTCTAGATAGGCTAAGTACTAACTAGTCTTAGGTGGAGCTTCGGTACTTTGTAGATCGTCGTTCTTATCGTTTGTAGGGCCGGTGCAGTTCTCGCGTCCCCATTAGATGTATTGAGTACTAAAGATTCCAGGCTGTGGTAGATCACAAGCTATTCGTTCTTTCTAATAGCGTCATATATAAGTGTAAGCCTATCTCAGGCGAGGCATTATGTCGGCAATGTCCTCGACAGAGCATTTCCAGAAATCAGCCGACCGAAGTAAACGAGGAAAGCTCGATGGAGCCTTCCTGTCTTACTACCTTGCTATCATTTCCAGAGTTCTTAAGAGTCCGACTTCAATCCCCGCCACTCTGCTAACTCAAGAAGCCTTTGCTATCGTAGGCTGTGTTGCTTAGCCCAGCCAGTCGTTCGTTCAGTCATTCAAATTTGATGGCAGCTTGTTTTCTTCCTACCTACATAATGCTACTGCAATGTTTCATTTTCATCTTTCAATGCTTACTATAATTACGGTGACACTATTGCTACTATAGGATGCCACATTACCACTCAAGATTTGCTTCTCGATACGATCAAACACATCTATGCGTAGAGCCTAAACCAGAGATCTTTCCCGTCTCGTCCCCATTCACATGCTATAGCCATGGGGTGACCTTAAACTCCGCTTGTACAACGTCTGATTCCGTTTCTATAATCACCTCCTGAGCACGCACTTATATCGTGCTCAAAATCGACTAGTAATAACAATCACACAGACTCTCATCCTTTCTCTCTATTTCACTCATCTTCCGCCAAACCTAGGATAGTCGTGCTTGTCCGGCCATGTCATGCCTTACAAAGTGGATTTCATCATAGCCAGCACGACTCTGTGTTTGTTTACACTTTTTATTGGTCAGACAAATGTGCTGGCTTTGGCAGATACGAAGAAATCTCTCGTTCGGCTAGCCATTCATTTCCCATCTCTCATCTGCACTCAAATTTGTGTAAATATAAGCTCATATATGGAATTTTTTGTATGATATGCCACAATAGTACGTGGCGAGATGGTCTTGTTGAGTTTTTCCATTCAAAACCTGCCATTAAGCAAGCTAACGAAAGCTTTCTGATGGACAAAAGTTCACAGCAAGATGCAAGACTCTTCGCCGTGTTTAAGCATGCCCCCTCCCCCCCCCCCCCACATTGAAAGCAACTCCGGCCACCGCTGAGGTTCCAATCTGTCGGGTCAATGCTTAGTCTCTGATTGGTTAAAAGCAAGAAGATAACTGCATGTTCTAGGTTGTTTGTCTAACATGCATGTGTACGTGTACGTGTGCAGGCGCAAGGCGTTTATCAAAGCGTCGTGATTTGCTACATCTTTACTTCGTAGTAAACTTGCGACAGTAGCGTTTCGTTATTCGGATACTACAGTAGAATGATAGGGTTAGGGCTATGAATCGCAGCATACAGTACCTAGTACGGTGCATAAGAAATACATACGGTATGGAAGCTTGTCGGCGCCACAATAGTAAACCCTTACTAATTTAACCCTAGATGCGCCAATGACATTGTTGCCTCCCTTGGCTTGTTCCACGTGCCAAGTATCGCGACATGCTCGGTTTCGGTATGATTTGGGATGATTTCTTGAGTTATTTCTTAGATAGTACAAAGCTCCTCTAGCTGAGATGGAGAGCTTCAAGCCTACAAATTCACAGGACCATAATGACAATCTCACTATTAACTCCAATATCGATTGTCAGGCATAAACTACAGCTTCCTGTATCATTTCTTCTTCTTCAAACACGCTGGAACTCGACAACTAGAAGGTCGCGATTGAAGACGCGTGTTGAGAAACCAATCGACCGTGAGATCTTCAATGATTTTGCACTTCTGCGCGATCAATATGGTCTGTCCATCAGTCGTCACCATTCTGTACACTGCTCTAACACTTTGTCTCTAGCTGCCCCGAAGAACACTATTGTGCTAGCTCATGGGCTGTTTGGCTTTTCGCAGCTCGAAGTTGGTCTTTTGCCCACCGTCCATTACTGGCATGGAATCGTCAATGCTTTGAACTCCCATCATGTGCGTGTAGTAACCACATCCGTGCCGCCATCCTCCAGCATCCAACATCGAGCCAACCACCTGGCCAACCAGATCCGCTCCCTGTGTCCACCAAACGAGCCTGTCAGTGTGATTGCACATAGTATGGGCGGCCTAGATGCGCGATGTATGATATCTTCGCTTCGCCCAGCCAGCATCGATGTGCGTGCGCTGGTCACCATTGCCACTCCGCATCGTGGAAGTTCCTTTGCGGACTTTATGCTGCATAAGGTTCCGTGGATTCCATTACGGAAGGTCTATTCGCTGCTGAAGCAGGTTGGCTTGGGAACTGAGGCATTTCTTCAGTTGACTCCTCGATATATGAGCGAAACGTTTAACCCGATGACACCAGATGTTGACGGCGTGCGGTATTTTTCGTACGGAGCGACGACACCGAAGCCGTCTCTCTTGAACCCGTTTTGGTACCCGCATAGAATTATACGTCAGAGAGAAGGCCCTAATGATGGCTTGGTCAGCATAGAAAGTAGTCGCTGGGGTTCATACAAGGGATCATTGGTAGGTGTATCGCATCTAGATCTGATCAATTGGACAAACATGTTTGAGCGGACAGCGCGCCGGATTGCTGGCGTTCCCGAAGGCTTCAATGCCATAGCATTCTATCTGGCGGTAGCTGACATGCTAGCTAAAGAAGGCTTCTGATCTGTCTCTTTAGCAGCGATATGCACAACACTGGAGTATCTTCATAGTTCTAGAAACTCAATAAGATTAATGATAAAAAAAAAAATTGCACAACACTGGAACTTTACCGAACTTTGACATCTCCAGATTTGACTATGATTTGCAATCTTACGCTAAGACATGCGTTTTTGAAGTACGTTATATTTGATCTCCAGCTAGACATTATTCAAAATCTCATCCTTCACAAAGACTGCCCATCTTGTTATCTCTGGATGTCTTAGGAGCTTTGAGGAACATTGCCTTTTAAGCCTCTTGGCAGGCTGGAAACATGCCTCTCCAAACTTGCAGTTTGGCATTGCATGATTGCCTAGAGGCTCTATGTCAGTATTAGCCTAATGAGCTTACTTTGACTGCGTTGTTCCAAACCTGTAAGTTGCAGGGCCTGATACTTCATGATTGCCACGTGGCATCAATGTTATCTATTCAGAATAGCCATGTTCTTGTTATGTAGATTAGACCATACATCTAATCAAAACTTACCGTGAGCCAAGAGGACAAAATGGCAGTATGTTCTTGGGTTTATATCTAGCGGATTGACAATTTTTTATTTCGCTTGTGGGATATGTGTGAAAATCTCGATTTGGAGAAGGTCGTGAGCTGTGAAATAGAGACAAAGTTGATATGCAATGTCATACATTTGCAAAAAGATTAGTCTTCTTTGTCTTATCACGAGCCGTGATATCGGCGACGACATAGCTGTGTCTAGAGTAGACTATATTCGTTGTATTTTCTTACACAATATACAGGCGTAGATCGACTCAAAGCATCGAATTTGCAGATCAATAAATCACGAACATAATCCAGAATCTAAAGAATCTGTGATGTGGAATCAGACTATAAAAGTGCTATTTCGGTCCCTTGACATTCTGACCATCTGCACTCCAACTATGCATGCTGTTATTCAAGGTTATCCTGAACCATTATTGAAGAAAAAACACAACAAGCGGCTTTCTCGTCGTACTACCAATCTTTGATATTGAATTTCTCCAACTAAAATGAAAAAATCTTCCCGTCACAGCATACGGCAATAAGGACAAGACAGTAATGATGCCGGCCGAGAGACCGATTTAGAATAAACAATGGCAAAACGCAGTCCAAGAAATAGGCTGTAATCGTCACTGTGATATAGCTGATCATGCATATGTGTACATACATACTTTTGTACGGTGTTTTACTGCCAAGAAGAACATCTTCTATAGATACATCCTGTAAACAATACTAGCTCGCGATCATGAAGTTGATGGCAGAAGGAAACGCCTGGCAGTAACACTAACCCACTAATAATGGTAAATATTGACTGACCAGCCAGACATAAATCCACCAACTATTACATAGTAAAGTCAAGTACCGATGACTTCTTTGTTATCGTTTCATAATCTTGGTTGCGGCTTGGTAAGCTCCGCGCTGAATCTAGTCTTTCCTAGTATGCTCATATACAATTATTGATCAAGAGCCTTTTTTTACTGTAGTTGTACGAAATGCTTGGCGATAGAACTTACATACTAGTGCGAATATGTCACAGTCCAGCATCCCTTGCAATCATACAGAAGAGCAAAAGCAACGCCAGGTCACAGAGCTTTTAGACTCCATGCGGCCCTCCTCTCTATATGCACGACAGGCTGGCCGCTATCATGGCCGATAGTAGCTAGAGCCCTAAGATAATTCTGCTTGTATCGTTATAGTAAATAATACTGGTACTTATGAAATATGCCGTGCATCGCTTAAACATATAACTTGGGTGCCTGTAATAATTGACAAGTGTTTATTTTTTGCTAGATATATCTAGTCTCAATACGGCGGATAATTTTGCAATAAGTAAACAATGATACTATTATGTAGTATCACGTAAATTGATTCAATATTGCTCGAAATGCCACCTCGATCCAATGTTCAGTCTAGCTCCAAGATTAGACAAAGTGTTTCCATCATCGAAAACTGCGTCGTATTTCATAAAGACCTCCATCCTGGCCCCAACATCAGCTGCAAAATCGAGCCAAAGAACTTGTAGTTGATACTAATCACAGCCATCTATATCTACTTATCTCAGCAGCCGATATAAACACCTCGATAAAGACGATGTGTCCGAGGCCATTTTGGGCGCCACGAGGCCTCGTTTTAGTGAACATGCTGTTCTTGAGGCTGCCCTTATACGTGACACATTTCAAACCATAGAGAAAAGCAGATAACTAGGGAATCTATCCAGCAGACTGGCTGCTCGGCCAAGATGCCCGACTTTGAAATCTTCCAGAACTGGCCTTTACCAATGTGCTGCTTTTGACTTGGTTTGATCTATCTCAAGTCTAGCTACACCTTCTTGTTTTTCTTCACC
>LXGT01000154.1:1182-73149 GCA_001640655.1 Endoconidiophora laricicola | reverse complement strand
CCCCCCTTCCCTCACAGATAAGAAAGGTTTCGTTGGCAGTATTCTTCTCCTGAGCAAAAATGTTGTTGTCTCATGTCGGCCAACAATCTTGCGCCTGCTTTAGGCCAGACTAGCCTTTAGGATGACTGACATGCATAGTCTAGGTACAGGTATACTCACTCGCCCTGCTAGTTCACGTCGTACCGTACGGTATAAAAATATTGAGCGAATGTGGATTGCGATCGAACCGGCCAGCCGGCAGTGCATCTCTATCTCCATTTACAATATGGTTTATAAATAAAGAGCCCGGGCGATCAACGCAGCGTCGTCTAGATAAGAGAAGTGCAACGGATTGGCCGCCACATCATGATCACAAATATGTAGAAGAACTGTGTCTGTGATACCAGGCATGTGCTTACTTGCGTTATGGCCAACATATCTGCAACCAAGGCAAGGTATCCCTATTGGTCAAAACGCAGGTTATTTGACAAGCATTGGAAGCTTTGGGAAGGGAAGCATCAGCAGCAGGAGCAGTGCCAAGACGTAGAACGCAAAGTGGATAGATGTGCCTCTATGGTGCATCTCAGTGTCAGGCTGCCTACCAGTCGCCATGGCTTAACGTGTTTGCAGTTTCATTGGTACTCCGTATCGTTGGATTGGAGAGCGAGAGAGACAGATAGGAGGCGTGATATTGGAGCTAATGCTAGCAACAGTAATGAATACGACGGGCTAATAGAGAAAGCGTTAGTCCGAGGAATCCCGATGGTTGATGTTGATGGTTCTTTTCGTTTGCACTCCGGCTTGTTGGTCTTCAGGTTGTTCTTCTACGCACAATGATGCTGCCGCCGCCCCCTAAAGATAGAAAATTCAAGGCGTTGTTCTCCACACTCACAGAGGCTCGTGAGGCTGCCTATACACCCGGCCTAATCAATTCTCACGAATCGTCACATAATCTATTAACATCCGCTTCTTTCTTTTCACTACGCAGCTGCCTAGTTTAGACATTGATGTGTATTCTTCTAATATTTCTTCATTTTTTTCTTCGTTTTTTTTTCTCGACTCAACTGATAATAAACGGCGCAATTACCCTCTTTTTGCTACGTCAAGTTTCGCTCTACCGCAATGGCCAATAGTGGGGCAAAGCACTGGAAAGCACCAGCCAACTAAAATGACCCCGAAACTACCATCAATATTGTCATATATATATATCCCTGGGTTGTTAGTCTTAATATGTTTATTTTTTTGTTTTTCATTTTTTTCTTGATATGTGTTATGCTGTATTCTTTGTTGTCATGATATTTCATTTACATTCGTACGTCTTTATCTCTATCCTCAGTAGTCTTTATAAACCAGCAAAAGCAACTATCATTACCCTACAGGACTAATCGCAGGTTTCTAGTGCCTCATAATCCGGCATCGGTAGCTGATTTATCTACTGGACTAGCTACTAGTACTACTGTATCGTCAAATATCAGCTAGCCTTGGGCAACTCAATACACTGCTCTTGCCAAAAGAGGGAAATACAGAGATACAAAAATGGAGAATTGAAGAGAAATCCAACTCGTCTCTAGTCTTCCCACCCGACGTACTGATATTGACTGCCAAGACATCACTAGTGCCAATATCCGCACACCAGAACCAGATATCAGTTCAGAAGACGGCGCTCCAAGTCTGTGTCTATCTCAGTCTAACATCAGTATTAGGCCTTGTTTAATTCGGTCTGGTTGAGGCTATCAATTTCCCGCTCCCATTTACATGTTGATTGCAGGAAAAAGAGAATGTGAAGCCGAATCCAGGATGCTGGCATGTGTCACTATAACAATTCAACGACGAATTCATATGTCGGCATCACTGTAACTATAAACCGAGTGCTAGACTAAGGCTGAGAGCTAGCCAGCCAACATGACTTACATGCAAAAGAAAATCGCCTTTGTTGAAAGACTAGCTTGTTCGGCATGGTACATATGCCTTCCCCCCTCCACTCCCTCCGCCATCCACTTGTTATTGAAGTGCACATGGCCTGGCTCCAAGGTCGACGACATCTTTTGGTTATTGTCTGGCGAATTAGGACATACTGGGACAGAGCAAGGACAAGCACAGGCCCATTGTAAAGATAAGAACCCTTGCAAAATAAAAGTACTTACATAGTCCTAATAATAATAATAAGAATTTGTTCAATAATTTTATTCACTTCTTAATACTATGAAGATACTACATAGTGCTATGTTACTAGGAGGATACTCAGTGTGGGGAACAGATGGTTATCGAGAGGCTTGGCCCAGGCTTCTGATGGTAGCAGTAACGAGGAAGATATTACTAATAGATCCAGCCAAACGGGCGGCGGTGAGGAGGGGCTACTGTGATGTCACTGCTTGATGCTTGCGTCTGATTATTTACCGCGTATATTTCCTATTCAAATGTCTGCTATTATCCAGGGTGTGGCATATCTATTCTACAAGGAATACCTAAATTACAGGCTCTCTATTCTCCAACTTACTTATCTTCGGCTGGGTTTCTTTACTTGCCGTCACCCATCCGGATTTCAGGCGTCTTAAAGTATTCCGGCCGTACTTGCAATTTTCCGCTGCCTTTTCCTATCTTTTCCTTTTTCCTTTTCCTTTTCCTTCTTATTTTTTTATTTTTTTTTTTCCAATTGTAGACATGCCAAGGACGTACGAGATCACGGCTGGCTATCTCTTGGTCGGAAATTAGCCCTCTTCCTCCCATCTTGGGACTTCTCCAGTATCCAAGTTGATTGTCTTATCCTAGGGTCCCCTTGTTATCTTTTTGTCCTCGTTTTCTCTGATGTCGTTCTACTCAGGATTTAGCCACTAGCGTTAGCAGGGTCTTAGCATTAAAGATAGCCACCAGGTCTAGCCTTGACGATAAACTGCCTTTGGTCATGTAGTCGTGTCACGCCAAACTCAGTATTTGTGGTAGCTCTGTCCATCTTTTCCTTCCAAACACTGGCCCGACATTCTGTTCTCATAGATTACTTTCATAGACCGCGTGCCTTGGCCGTCTTTCTCGTAGTATAGTGCTCAATCACGACTAAATACAAACAAAATACGGCCAAGAATTCTATAAGAATAAGAATAAATAAAAATTTCTTTGATCTTGAGTTTTTAGAACTATGAAGATGACGGCTAAATAAATATCTAAAGTAATGTTTTCCTGTTCCAAAAACCATATAATCAGTCAATCCCACAGAGTTTTCCGCGGCAAGCATCGACCACCAACTTGCTCTCCAATACCGTGATAAAGACTGTGTGTCTAGATAACACCTTTGGAAAACTTCGGCAACGACGCTGACATCACGCACTTTATTAGACAATGCGCCTAATACCTGTTACTCAACGTAGACAAAGCTTCGTTATATTCTCCAAGTACTATTTCCTTTCACTATCTTTGATTGTCTTTGATTGTCTTGGGGTATCTACTCAGTGCTTTTACAGACAACGTGACGCTTCCCGCTGCAACATGTCAACGTGCGTTTGGCAGCTCGCCTTCTTTCCTTCGTAGTGGTTTATACCCTTCAGTCCTGGTTTACCTCTAAATCCGCCCGCACCCGTCAGGCTGCAACTATATCACCGCCGTTCTTCAGACGTCTAGAAGGAATATGGAAAGACAATAGAAGACAGAGGTGTGTGCATGAGCCAAGTGAGGAGACGCCGTTGTTCTTCGAATGGACCGGCAGGGTCAACAGAGCGATCTAAGAGATACGGCACTTCCCCCTCATCTATATCAACCTAGTTCGTTTAATTCCTATCCTCTAGTGGTGGGGTCCGTAATGAAGTCCGCTTTTTTTTCTTGCTGCTACTTCTTCAGTATACCCTTCAGTGTCTCTCCAGCACCGTGATCTCTCGGCAGATTGTCACGATCCTCTATAACAACCAACTCCAGTGCTTGATCAGATATAGGAACTGAGGAATATGTGCTCCGAGATTTGCTACTTTTAAATAGCTTATAGCCTTCTATCTAGAACTCAAGATATATAGCTGTAATGCTTGTCAATGAATGGTTTTTTTCACAAGTTACAGTTGATGACCTTCTTTTTTCTATAGGGCGTTAAAGTGTCTAGTGCTATAAATCAAAGCCAGGAACTCCAATACTGAACAAAAGGGCTCGCGCCAGGGCTCCGCTATTCGAAAAACTCATAACATAGCTGTCAGGGCACAACTAAACAACAATCAGACATTACTAGAACATTAACAAGTCCGTTTGTAAGGAAGCGTAAGAAAAGATACTTGTTTTTATGATAAAGTAGTGTTTTTAGCTCAAAACATGCCGTATCGGGGGCTGTACATCTGTAGGGTTTCTAAATAGTCGTTCAACATAAGAGTTATCAATGCACAAGCGTTATCAATGCATACTTTCATTACGAGTACTTTTCATTATACAACACTCTAGTAACACATAAGAAGAAATATCTATGAATCAAGCGACTAAGATTATGAGGTATTCTCTCCATATCTCGTTCTCTTCAGAAAATGAAACTCTCACCTGTTTGGGTAAAATATGTCCCACCAATCGATTAGATCTTAAGAGATAGCAGAAAGCAGAGCAGAAAACATCACATAATTTCAAAAACTGCATAGATGATAGTGTACAAAATGTAATGATAAGAGTGATTGAGGGTGGGGAAGGGAGGGGAAGGGTTGAAGGACATTGAAAATGTGTGGCTTCAATATAATAATAAAACAGAGTTTGGAGGTTGATACAGGTGGTCACTTGGAAGTGATAAGTAAGGAAGTTTAGGTCGATTGAAAGAAGATCAATCAACCCACGGATGATAGACCATAATATTCTATCGCTACTGGTGATTTAAGAAGCAAAGGAAAAGAGTTAGGTCAGATTGCTCCAATAGAACAAGAGAACAACAGAAGTAAAACAGTGAACCAAACAGACAAGACCGCGCTGGCTGCCCGGCTTGAACGGCTTCGAGTAAATCGGTAGTTAAGGGCCTCAAGGCAACTATATGTGTCTGGCGTCAGAGCGCAAGTGTGTATGTGTGCAAGTGTCTAAAGTACGCAATGCTTATTTGGCATCGGGGTGAGCCAAAATGTACTCAACCGCCTTGTCAACTGTTGAGATAGATGCCATGTTAGCGACAATCAAGGGAAGAAGAAGAAATATAAGAGTACGTAGCTCGCAGCCAAGATATAGTAAACGTACCGGAGTGGATGGTATCAGCCTCCTTATCGGGGATTTCAATGCTGAATTCCTGCTTGCTGTTAGAATATAGAACAGAAAACTTTCAGTCTCATAGACAAGATGATGTACCTCTTCAATGGCCATAACAACCTCAACGGTATCTAAGCTGTCCAGGCCGAGGTCATTGGCAAAGTGTGCGGTGGCCTTGATCTACAACGACATTGTAGTTAGTATTTCAAAGCGTCGGTAACGGAAAGACGACTGCGGGTTGGCCGGCATGAAAAAAAAAAAGATGATTAATAGGCTTATAGTAGCTTTACGAGCTTAATGGCAACCGAAACGTACGTGATCAGGGTCGGAGACCTGTATTTGAAAATAAGTTAGCCAGATATCATTACATGTAGAGCATAGTTTCACCGAAGCTCAACATCAAGCTCCATCTTTAAGTGATAGCTACCAAGCAAGAAAAAAAATCTTGCTTTTTCTATCTCCATCCCACCTCGGCAGACTCTCACCTTGTCGAAACCCTGCAGCAAGGACATGATGCGGCCCTCAACCTCATCCTTGGAGAGACTAGTAGCAGCAGAGTAGGCACGAATAGCAGCGACGCGCAGGGTGGTGGCGTGGGAAGCGTAAATGATAGCCGGGCGGACTAGGGCCATGCGGGGAGCGACGGCGGCAGTGCGCACAGAGACGCGGGCGGCGTTGACGATGGCAGCACGGAACATGGTGGACGGTGAGACGGAGTTCGAAAAAAAAAGGTAATGAGAGAGAGAGAGAGAGAGAGAGGGGGTGGTATCGGAGTTCGAAGGAAAACGGGACCGAAGAAGAGGACGGCTGGAGACGGGCTTAGTTAGCTAGGTTGATGAGTTTGGATATCATCACATATTTTTTCTCTGGGTCCCCGACCTGGCATCACTTACCAATTGGCCAATTGGCAAGGCTATGGAAGACGCTAAACCCTAGGAGCTTTTGAAAGGATAAGAAAGGATAATATGGAAAGAAGATTGCTATATACTTACGGAATATTAGATAGCAGAGAGTAATTTAGCAAAGGCACTGGGAAAAAAGTCAAGACAACAAAAGTTATCTTTTCTTTTTGTCTTTTTATTCTGATTGAGTCGATAATAAAATCTCTTTAGAACACCACTTTAAGTTGCATTGCCTGTATGCTCACAAAAATGAAGCGCTTTTCCTTGGCGTTGGTGAAAAAACCCATCTGATCACGTGAATCGTGCTTTGTCAGCGCTGTAAATATTTCAGCGGAGACATATTCGTCTTCATATTGATTTTCAAGTTAGGGAATATGAACCTATGAACATCAAATTTGTGCCCATATTTTGGCTAGTACAAACGATTAGCTTTTATATAGAGGGACTCTTCAAAAAGGACCTGCTACTAAGCTACTAGATTAGTTTAAGGCCCTGGCTATAAATTCCACTCGTAAATAGGACTGATGGTAGCCTCATGGCTCGTGAATTGGTTGAATGACCGAAGGAAGCATCTAGCTTAAAAAAGACTCTCTTTGTTTGATTATAGACATGAATCTGCTCTGTTGTATCTACGTACTACTGCTACTAGCATACATGAAACTGATTACGCGGCCTATTTATACCACTGTAATAGCTCACACATACGCTACGTTTGTTGATGTGTTATTACTTCCGTAATGCTATGGCTCGATGCTCTCGAAACGAACAAAAGCTCAATCAAAGTACTCTGTTTCTGGAAAAAAAAAGCCGGGAGTCTCAAAAGAACGATCCCGTTCCGTTTTAACGATAGGGCGCATCGGCACGAATAGCCGCTGCCAGCTCAGGCTCCCATTTGTCGCCGTTGCTTAAAAGCTTCTCCTTGTTGTACAGCAACTCTTCGCGGGTTTCTGTTGCATACTCTGCGTTGGGGCTTTCGACAATAGCATCAACGGGGCATGATTCTTGGCAAAAACCGCAGAAGATGCACTTGGTCATGTCAATATCGTAGCGAGTTGTACGGCGGGAGCCATCGGCACGCTCCTCGGCCTCAATTGTGATGGCTTGCGCAGGGCAGGCGGCTTCGCATAGCTTGCAGGCAATGCAGCGCTCTTCTCCGGTCGGGTAGCGTCGTAGAGCATGTTCACCACGGAAGCGGGGAGAAATGGGACCCTTTTCGAAAGGATAGTAGATGGTGTATCTATAACAAATAATATCAACGTCACTGTTATTTTTCAAAGAATAACGTCTATTGTTTGACGGAAAGCACACTTACGGTGGACGGAAGAATTGTTCCAAGGCGACATACATGCCACGAGCCATCTCTGTCAAGAGAAAGAACTTGCCGAGCTTGTCCAAAGATGACTCGGGATCTTGTTCCCAGGTGATCTTGGGTTTCACGCGGAAGCGAGACGGCGGCATGCTCGAAGGCGTAGCGTAGGTGCGGAATCCAGCAAGCATGGCGCCTCGGATAGCCATGACCTGCTGAGTAGCAGTCAGACCAGAGGCGGCAGCGCGGAGGGCATTTTGTCTAGGCAACATCGTAGCGAGGAGGATGGGCAAGAAGAAGAATTGAGCAATTGATTGTATGCCAGGGATGTTGCTTAGCCAATGATTTCTAAATATGTGAGGGGCGGCGGGCTATGGGATGGGCCAAAGCCAGCTCTATGAGCTGGGCCAGAGACTAGGACGGGGTTAGAAAACGGGGCCAATTACGGAACAGAAGAATCGGCGCTTGTCCGGCACAGGATTGGAGGTGAAGTGGAAGCGGGTTGGTGTGGAGCTGAGAGCGCAACGTCTGGGAAGACTTTCGTGGATAATAACTGTGTTCTCCGGGTTTTCGTGATCTCGCTATGGCGGTGCTCTGCGCTCATTACAGAAGAAATATCTGTGCGCTGATTGGCTGTGTATCTGAGCTGTAGCGATATCACGTGGCTATTGATTGTTCGACCTAACCCTATTCGGAAGTGTGATACCATCAACTGCGTAAAAACATGATTTCATCAGGATTTTGCACAGTTATTGATAGGCTGCACACCGTTATATTACATTGTAATTAGTCTAGTATTGTTAGATTTGTATGTACTATATTAATGGTATATAGGTGTACTTGACACGGTGATATATGTCTATCTCGTCTTTAATGGGCAGTTTCCCATGTTCGCCACCAGATGCCGATGTTGGCTGCGACAACCATGTCAATCATATCACGGCCGCCTTCCAAGAGAATAAGTTTTCCCATTTTGGCATGGTTGCCGTGACGGCCACCACCAGCCTTTTCCTTTCCTAGCCAGTTTGGATCTTCCTCATCTGTCGGGCTAGGCGTAAGGCCGTGTATAGTGTTTTGGGTGCTAGACTCGCTTGATGAATGACTGAAGAAGCTTTTGCCCGGGAGGTTGAAACGCAGCTCGCTGACTGGGATCTCGCAGTACCGTCTTCTTTCTTCGCCGCCGGCAAGAGTAGTCACCGAGGTGTTTCGTCTGTGAGGTGAGATGGGGATTTGGTGATAACACACTAGACTGGCGCCACCTTTGCCGGTTCTGAAGAAGCATCGTGTGCCCCATGGCGTTTTGAAGGTATAACCTTCCTTTTTCAATCCAGGGCCACCTGTGAGGTTCACAGAGTCGTCGTCGCCACTATTAGAACAATGATGCTGATGCACAGGCGGTGGGACCGGCATGGCGGACTCGCTTTTCTTGCCTCGGGAGTGTTGGAGGAACCGCTTGCGAAGACTTCTTTCGTAGGCCATGTCGATATCGCGCACTAGCATAGGGTATCCGGTTGTCGGTGCACGCTGTATAAAAGCGACGTCCGGTGAATCGGCGAAGTGCGCATATCCCGGGTTCTCGATGATCATGCGCAGCGGTGGAATCGGGATAGGAGTTGCACCGACGCTTTTGCGGCGCATCTCTGGGCTCGAGACAGGTGCGGAGACCAGGTGAGCGACTGGCCAGGTCTTTCCGGATGAGTGATGCCATCGTGTCACGCGTAGGGACATGTGGATGGGTGACGGAAGCCCCACGGCGCCAACAACTTTGTTCGTGGCAGTGGAGGGAGGTGATGGAGACGGCGTTATTCTCGGAGACGGATAGATGCTAGACGTTGGACGCCCAAGAGACTGGGTGGCTAGCGACCGGCGTACTATGGGCTTCGGAATGGTATCGCCGTGTGTAGATACTGGGTCGTTGACTGATGGGGACTGGCCATTGGCAATGCGGCGGCGTTCGCTTGCTTTTATGATTTCCTGGAGATATGGGCTAACGGATGGCTTGGGCTGAACGGGCTCTTGTGGCTGAAGTTCAAGCGAGATGGCTACTGGAGATGTCATATGCTGGTTATGGGACGTCATGATTGATTGCTTGCGCTGGAGCTCTAGATCGGCAGGCACCGGTTTGCGCCGGATACTACCAAGCATTGAAGGTGGAAGCGGCTTATATTGTGGAGGAGATTCAGCACGGAAGAGCGGATGTTCTTGCAGTGGTGGCTCTGGAAGCTGTTTGGAGCTAGAAGGCGCATCGGCTTTGATGTCCGGCGACAGAGAGACGGAGCTGGCCTTGTCGTCAACTTCAGTTTCGGGAATTTCAGCTTCGCCATCACGCGGAAAGAGCTCTGGTGTCCAGGTGGGTGTGAATAGTAGCGCCGATGGATCAAGCTGCTGCACAAAATACAAAGAACTCTCTACATCAGTGCGTGTGACG
Organism: Endoconidiophora laricicola; assembly: GCA_001640655.1. Classification (NCBI taxonomy): domain Eukaryota; kingdom Fungi; phylum Ascomycota; class Sordariomycetes; order Microascales; family Ceratocystidaceae; genus Endoconidiophora; species Endoconidiophora laricicola. The sequence continues at coordinate 63,350 of LXGT01000154.1, read as the reverse complement.
CTGTTGTGGCCAGGTTTGAAGTTGGAGAGAATGATATCTAGTTAAAACAAAGGTCAGTAAGTGTTGTGGCCAATGCTGCAAGACATGGCTAGCTACGTCACTACCGCCAGAGATATATCGTGAACATACTCTTAGTCCCTGCGACACGGGAAATATACAGAACTAGGGGGAACAAGGACTCTTCAGGCAGTTCTTGCGGGCGCTGGAGCGATGTTTCCAGAAGAATCGGTGGGTTCTGGGCTTCCTCGTGAAAAGGTAATATGGAGCGGCTGATAACGGCGCCGTTATAAACGTCAGCGCCGGAAAGAATCTTCATGCGACGGCCATCGTTGGGGTCGTTCATGGTTTCTGGTGTGGGCTATATATCTGATGTCTGATAGTTAAAGAGCGGGAGAAGAAGCTACTGTTTGTTATGCAGTGAGAATGAAATTGATGGGCATATAATAAAGAAAAAAAGAGAATCCTAGTAATGGCTGGTCACCCCTCCCCTCCTCCCAGGCGGTAGTTTACAAACTTATATCAAGACAATGTGATGGGATGGGCAGTCAAAGTCGTTACAGTCAGAGGCAGGCCCTAGAATCCAGTACTTAGTAAAGCGGTTGGGATGTTTGAAGCGTGCTCCACAGCCTCGTTTCACAGCCCGCCAAAAAGGTTCGAATAAGGCCCTAAACTGCACTAACTGTGGTTCTTTACAGGCGGTGCTGAGGCGCTATAACATGTGCGCTATATGCAATGTGCTATAAGAGAGGCAAGATATGTGCTCTATGGCAGCCGCAATTTACCTGTTTTTTTCTTGTAGTTAGGTTGAAAGAAGAGGACAATAAACCGTAAGATGCTAAGCACCTGTTCTGACGATCAACGTGGCGCAGTCTGGATTGAGAATCGAGCTTTTGTCATTGATAAGTTTTATTTGGGTGGAGTCAGCACTTGAGTTGGGCTCAAAAGTAAGCGAAGTGATGAAAGTAGACGCTGTTATGAATATCTGATAGTTCGCCAACTAGAGAATCCAAAGACTTTTAAGAATAGAACATCGTTTGAGGGCCTTATGCATTCGGGCATGTGTATAACTATAACTACAGTAAACACTAATCATGTATCGCGAACTGGGCAACCAGACACTCGCATTACATTGCATTGCATATGATACCCCTGCATAGGACATTTCGTGCTCTAATAAGCTAGTAAAACTACGGCGACATTGTCTGTCCATCCGATGCAAAGTCGTCGGCTTGGTGACGACAGTAGAATATGCAGGAAGTGGCGTAGAACGCGCAGCGCCGATCTAGTTCGCTTTCTTTAAATCTCTGTCTGTTAGTATTTACGCAATATAGTCGCATTACTTTTGTTTACCTCGTATCGTGATATAGACGAGTTGCCCTGAAATTAATGCTGTATAGCGGTCGTCACCCCATCGGCGCAGTACAGTGGCATACATGAGTTGTTGCTTGTATAGGCAAGCTTCTACCACCATTCCCTCTTTTCCTTTTCCACGTTGTTAAGCAAATACTATGGCCTTCCTCTAGACCTGTCGTCCATGAACTGACTATAAGACAGTGATACGGCTTACTTGCTCTAGACTCTGTGGCTATACGCGCAGCTTCTAGCATCTAAACAATACGGTGGGACAAAAAGGATGGCTAACCACTTGACTCTGGACACAAGTCATTAGTGTCCCTTGATCCGGCTCAAGTTCGTGCTGAAAATACCGTAATTGAGTTCAGACAATAGCAAACATGAAGCAGGGCTAGCCTCTATAGACTGATTGGTTGTTATCAGATCTTCTAATTGCTCAAGTTGTGTGGAAATGGGACTGTGACCGCTCCGCTTTCGGCTTTTATAGATCCACTCTCTTGTTCTGGCGCTTGTCGCAGAATATCAGAGAGCTTGCCTTTTAGGTTATAGTAATCAAAGCAATAAACTTCAAATCATCAACTTGTTCCATCAGCCTTTCTCACAAGGCTTTCTTCCCCGACCGATCGAATCAATTGTTGCCCTATCATTGTCCACCCATCGACAGCGACAGAAGCAGCATCGCGAGCCAATACACGCCATGGCAACTACTTCTGCTTCGGCACCAGACGGCGAGAAAAGAAAGAGACCGAGTGCGCTGCGATCGATCCTGGCTGGCTCAACTGCCGGTGCCATTGAGATTTGTATAATTCAACGCTACTTACGATGACAGGGCGTTTGCTAACTTTATGCTGTGTACTACAGCCGTCACATACCCCGCCGAATGTACGTCTACCATCTAACGCATGCTGCGTCTCCATAATATTCGGCGTTGGTCTGTTGCTAACCAACTGCCCACGTGCCTTGCGACAGTCGCCAAGACTCGCAGCCAACTCAATAGACAGCTGGCCGATGGCAAGAAGCTTCCATGGCCACCGTTCGGCGCCCAATGGTACGCCGGTTGCACGACGTTAATTGTTGGCAACAGCGCAAAGGCTGGAATCAGTAAGCTGTCCCGCAAATGTCGCTTTGGGGGCAAACTAAAAATGTGCTGACAAGCTGTTAGGATTCGTTGCCTTCGACTATTTCAAAAATGCGTTGGCTGATGAAAATGGCAAGCTTAGTGGACCACGCACCGTAATTGCCGGGTTTGGCGCCGGTGTGACTGAGTCTCTCCTGGCTGTTACTCCCACTGAGAGTATCAAGACTATTCTGTAGGCAGTCGATTCATGCCATAAAGATACAAGTGCTCAAAGCTAACATTTCACAGCATTGATGATCGCAAGCGTGCCCAGCCTCGTATGCGTGGGTTCCTTCATGCTGTCCCGATCATATATCGGGAGCGCGGCATCGGTGGCTTTTTTGCTGGCTTTGTGCCTACTACTGCCCGCCAAGCTGCTAATAGTGCCGTCCGCTTCACCGCATACACGTCTCTAAAGCAACTGGCAGAATCGTACACTGCGCCAGGAGAGAAGCTCGGCGCCGTTGGCACCTTTGCTATGGGTGGTTTGGCTGGCCTGATCACGGTGTATGCTACACAACCTTTAGACACCATCAAGACTCGCATGCAAAGTATTGATGCCAAGGCTCTATACGGTAATTCTTTTCGTTGCGCCGCAATGATCTTCAAGCAGGAGGGCATATTTACATTCTGGAGTGGTGCTGTTCCCCGATTGGCAAGACTTGTCATGAGTGGTGGTATCGTCTTCACCATGTATGAAAAGGCGATGGATCTCATGAATAGAATCGATCCCGAAATGAAGTATCTATAGAAGCAAAAACATAATGACATAAAGTGTTAGATATTTGTAACTTAAGAAGGTAATATGTGTACCGATGATTTGAACAAAACAAGTATATAAAGTAGTCTATATATTAGCCACAAATGATGATAGTGAGATATGGTGTATTGTACAGCTGATTATACAAGAGCCTCTACGCTCATTCCCGTCGTGGGCCGCTTCCCAGGGAACTCCTAGTTGAGTTCTCCGTTTCTCCTCATACATGGGCCGTTCGTGATCTATTCTGAGTTTCTCTACCGCAATCTGAATGCGCCAGACCATCTGTTGATCAGCTTGGTGAACCAGCTGCGCGTGGGTACCTCGTCAATCTCGCGGAGAAGATCGGCAAAGTATGTCGGCTGACTCTTCGGCTCCATGATACGGCCAATTAGGGGATACCGCGCCTTGTAGCGGTCCTCCAAGAGTGAGTACAACGCAGTCACCTGTTTCATTTCAGCGACTTCGTCGATGACGGTATCAGGAGCTAAAAGACGCTCATTGACCCGGCGCTTGATGACGTCCTGGAACTGGCACTCGGGACGCAGCACATCCTTAGGCCACATGCCCAGTGCCCGGTTGTAGTGGCGTAGTACCCGCTATAGTGAAGAGAGTCAGTGCCTGTAGAGATCAAGATAGCGGAATATAAAGAAGATACGAACATTGGCCTGAGCGGTCATTGTGTTGAGGCAAAGCAGTCTAGATAAGATTCTCAAGAAAGAGCGACAGTTGTAGGGAAGCCGAAAAGCCTTTACTACGTGCGAGTGACAGACGTTCTATTTTTCTTCTGTGCTACGCCAGATTCTGGCTTTAGACCGCAAAAAAGGCGCCAATCATCATCACCCTTGCAAAAAAAAAAAAAAAAGTGAATTATTACATAGTATGTTTAATGTAGTAATACAATTCATTTCAAATTCACCAAATAATGCAAGCCATGGAAAAAAAACCTGGTGCGGCTGACTCAGCATATCTGGCTCGGGCGCCTTCTGCTTTGGGACATTGTAGGCAACCATCAATACAGAGGAGCTACGCTGAGCAGGTTTATGAAAGCCCCTCTGAACGCCCTTCTACAAAGACCTTTCTACAGCAAACTTACTGCCCTGTAACCAATGCAATCTTATCCCTCGGAAGCACCTCGCTTATTTCCATGCCGCTATTTACGGATTGTCTCCCTATTGTTCTCTGCGATTCTCACTGTTTCATCGTCGTTAACTCATTACAAGCCTGGGTTTTCTGCCTTCGTTTCCATAGGTCATTCTTTTCTTCCCTTCTTCCATTATTCTGACTTGCAGCTCCTTCGTTCGTCACGGAGCGCCATCAGACAATCCCCGTTGAGTCTAGGTAAACAAATGCTGTCTGTTTGTTATCTGCACCAATATCCATAGCACACCATATACAGTACAAGTACAATACGCCATTTGCTCTCGCAGCATCAGCGGATATCGAAACTAAGTCACAGATAACCAACCGCTCTTCGAGTCGTCCTTTACATAACGAACGATCGTACCCGCTTCCTGTCTCCTTTGCTGCCCCCTTTGCGCACCCTCAATCCTTGCTACTTCTCTTCTTACGCTCGCTCAATAACGCCAGTCTCAAGTACAGCTATCAACGAACAATTCGGTATTAGTTCCGAGTCTAGCATTAACTACTAGCTATTGCAGTCTCTATCGCTTCTCTTGTCTCATCTTGTTAGCTTCAGGCTCTCGCTGGTCGAGACTCGCTGTTCCCGATTCGTTTTGAATACACATCATCACCAAATACAACCACTGCTGTGCTCTGATACCTGCCTAAGTGCATGCTGCAAACTGCTCAACACCATTTTGTCTTCTTCTCCGGCGGCCGCTTTACTTAATCCATCAATCAGCTTTGTCCCCATACAGACAGCCTAGCAGACCCTTGTTCCGCGCGTTCCTAGATACTCACTCGCTTGTATCTTGCATTTAAATTTGCATTTGCGATTCGATCTCGCCTGGGGGTAGACAGTGTACCAACGCCCCAGCGAAGCCAAAATTGGTCGCCTACACTGCGACAGTAAAATATAGACTATACTACATTACATTATATTACAGGGCCTGCTATGTCCCATTCAACATAACATAACACTTACTACCGTCACGCCCACGATATCGATTCCCGTACTACGACGTCCCCTTACGTCTCGCAACTCCCCTCAATTGTCGTCTCGTGACGCCTTTTTTCTTCCTCTTCAACGGCAGCGTTCTGCACTTAGTGCCTGTCTACTTGCATAGTTCACGCCGTCCTTGTGATATAACACAAGCACTATGGCCCCTCCACAACAGTATCAACGAGTATGTTAAACCCGCAATCTTTTTCTCTCTCCCCTTTCCCTACTCAGTCAACCCATCATGTCATTCGAATTGCACACCAACTGATCTATCATTTTCCAGGTCAACGCTCGCGATGACGAAAATGCCCACAACACAAGCACGCGCCGATCTATAGCGTCCAGTCTGCCTCCATCATTCCACTCGCGCCCTTCCTCCCCCGAGCGCAGTCGCGAGGTTGACCCCGATCTGGCAGATGCATTCGGTAGCGACGATAGTGACAGCGACGATGAAGCTGACGATCGCCAGCGCCTAGTTCGCCGCGCTCCGATTTCCACCTCCATCAATGCTTTCGGCGATACCGACAGACATCCTTCAGATCTTCCTCAGACCTCAATACCAGGGTCGCGCCCCGTAATAGCCTCCGTGCCGGCTGTCACGCCAGCTATCACCACACCATCCAGCTCAGGCACTACTGGTCGCGTTTATGGTGGAGGTATGGCATCAGATGGCGTGTTTTCCAATCTTTCTGCTAAGCCAGATACGAGCGAGGAGAAGGAGGAGTTGCCTCCGGTATGTCATCACAATAATGTGCCTTCATCCTTAAAATAAGCTACCCACTAATATTTTACCAGACCTATGAACAAGCAGCGGCCGATCAAGCACCCCCATACTGGGAAACGACTATCATGGCGCCCGGCTATGGCAGCGACAGTGATGTCTATATCGATGGAATGCCGGTTGGAAACATCTTTGGCTTCTTATGGAATGCTGTTGTGTCTTGGTCCTTTCAAGTTGTTGGCTTCCTACTCACATATCTATTGCACTCAACCCACGCTGCGAAGAATGGATCACGTGCTGGCCTTGGCGTAACGCTTATACAGTACGGCTTTTCAATGAAGGCTGCCGCCATTCCACCGACTCCCGAAGACGGAAACAGCGGTAATTCGGAATTTCCAACTCCACCAGATCCAAACTCTCATGCCTTCAAGCCCGGGGACATCAGCAGTAGCGCGAGCAATGGCTGGGGAGATATTACTGGAACTGAATGGTTTGCTTATATACTTATGGTCATTGGCTGGTTCATGTTGGTGCGCAGCGTAGTCGAGTTCCTGCAGGCTCGGCGTCATGAGATTCTTGTCCTTCAAAGTCCAGATCGTGGTTTGCCTGTGCCCATAGTTGCTGTAGGCGAGAACCCCGAACAAGTGGTCTAACGGTCGTGCTATCTCTTTATTTGCTATATCGAGGTTTCCTTTCTGTCTTCTAGCGTTGTGATCCTTTAATCCATCTTGTTCTTTTTCTACCATCAAGCATTTGCACAAGTGCGTGCCTCACACCTTTATTGTTGTCATATACATCTATACATATATCTGTCGTGTCTTCTTTTCCTCATTCCACGAAAATTTCTTCTCCTCTCTTGCAGTAGCTAATTCTATTATATTTTCGGCATCTAATTTCGTATCATACTTCTCATGTCCTCTATGTTGTAGGTGGCAGACCTTTTGAACATGCCCCGTTTCAATGATCTGTCCTATATTCGGTCCATTTCCTAAGTACCATTTGTGTCTTGCGTATCTGATGTTTAGTAATGCTTTTGATATCTTCTCTTCACCATCTCGTTGGTGATTCTGAAGTAATTTTTTGACATTTCCACAACATTCATAGACTGTAAATAAATGATATGATTATGTGATTAACGCAAAACGCATCATGAGGCTGTGTACTGAAATTGCGAATATTCTTCTTCGTCTCCGTCTCCCCGATATTCATCGAACAACGCCACAGTTCCAATAATTCCTACTTGCTGATATTGATGTTGGTCGCATCCCTAAGAGAAACTGACTACCCTAGGCGCATAAAAGGACTGTCAAGTTTATTATAAGGAACATGTACCTCATCGAGATCACCTAGGACACAAACCCCAAATCAATACATACATGCTTCTTTTAACTTGTTCAATATCTTGGGTTTTTATGTACAGTACTAGATAACCTGCATATAACAGTAAGATTATATGCTTGCTTGCACGAAGGTTATTGCAAAAGGTGGGAGATATAGCCCAAACACACAGGCACAATGCGACCCTGTAGACTTTGCAGGAGCTCATACGCCTTAGTCCCGTGCTTGATGATATGGAGGCATGTATCCTCGACAGCCTTGCCGACAAAGGTGTACCCATAAGGATGTGCAGTTAGCTTGACCTACAACCAATACGACCTTCTTCGTCGCTTACTCATCAAGAGGCCATTGCTTGACCATTCTGATAGCTGCCTTCTCAAACGCACTTTCGTTTGCAGGACTGCTCTTGCGTTGTATCGGAAGAGATACTGACAGATCAGGTGTCTATGTGATCTTCGACTAGTGCAGTGAGGATGGCACGTGTGCTTCGGACGCCAATATTCCACTTACGCTTTCGTTGTTAGAAGGATACAAGTTCAGCCAGGTGACAAGCTTGGCCTGTCTCTTTGGTTTCATATCTGTAGATATGGCGGGTTATTCGAGACTAAGCAGTGCTAGTGTGAGAACCATGACCACAGACGTCTGCTTGATAGACTCGCAGGTATCTTAGATGAAATAGTTCATACTTCAGTGCCAGGAGATAGATTGTCTTGAGAAGATTCTATATTCCATCGAAGGCGACTCTATATTCCATCGAAGGCGACTCGCTTTTTCACTAAGGTTACTTAGCAATATTTTGAGAGGTGACTTATGTCCAACTATGAACAGGTTTAGAGTCCGTGGTGTGTATGTGTAGGTAGATGGGGTCAGTTTCGAGGTCACAGAGATAGGCCTTAGATCTTGAAGTTTAGAAAAGTCATGTGACATATTCGTTGAAGGATTTTGGTCAGAATATGGTGCCGTAGCTATAGAAAGCAAGCTCGCGGTTTGCATTTCCTCGTCGAAGGTTGCGCTACAATGGTACTCCAAGCCATATTCCTCCATTGAATCTATTATGCCAGCTACAATATCTTCCGAGCGCGAATTGCTTCGAAAGGGCACGCTATCCGGAACTTGAATGTTGTTAACGCCAGTGATTGTTTTGGCATGCGTTTAACCCTAGAAACTTTAATAATATTTATGATAAATAACCCCCATTAAAGGAGGGCGTGCATGATTGCTAGGGTTAAAGCGGCGATTGTATGATCATGGAAGATGGCAACTTCCTTCGCGCGTCCGAGCGTAATTCGTTGAGGTGGAAATTGATTGCCACAAAAGGCATAATACTTTGAATATAGACCTTTATCTTTGAGTGATGCCTCTAGCAAGGCAAATAATGAGTCGTGTAAGCTGTTAAAAACAGACCATTTACGAAGCTCGCGAGAGTAATAATTTATTGTGGTCAAAAAATAGGATTGTCTTCCGGCCAGTCGAACTCACGTAGTTATAATCGTGTTTAATAGTCAAATGCATAGCTGAGATACAGAAACTCGAAAATTGATGTGTCTTCCTGCGTTGACTTTTGGCTTAAGTCTAGCGTTTAGATGCCGAACTTTTGAACACACACACACACACGAACTTTGGCTCCGGATTCATAGCTCGTATCTGGAATCTATTGTGATGGATGAGTGATGGATGTTCTGGGCTACTGAATATCAAGCTTGTCTATTGCCTACCTGATTCAAGTCCCTTTCTGTAGTGGGTTTCAATATTGTTTGGTCTTATTCGATGTATTTTTTCATGGCCGCCGGTTGTAGTAGTAGATTTGATTTAGTCGATTGTTGGTAGGTATTGTAGCTGTTGCTAAGAAGCAGGAGATATACTGGATGGATTGAAGAAGATACTAGAATATTACTTTTCTATTCAGCTGAACTTCTAACTAGCGCTTTCCTTATATAAGCCAGGGGTTATACATATTCATATCAGATAACTATGTATCTGTTAGTAGTATAATCCTTGATATTACAAACTCTTTATGAGGAGCATGGCCTTCCTTATTTTCTTACGCTGTAACTTGTTATGCTTGTGTTCCTCGTTCTTGCGTTGATTTCCCGCGGTTTAGTATCTCCTTTGTGCGTCCAGTTAGCGGTCCTTTTCTTTTTTTTAGAGATAAAGTTACTCAAATAGAAGCACAAAATAGGCTCCATAAGTCTTAGGAGTATGTTAGAAGCTTGAGTGGCTAGCTTACAGGTAGCCATCATAATAGCTATTCCAGGTAATCAGCCCTGGACATGTATGCTCTTCATTAGTTAGATAGCCTTGAGATATATCAAATCGAATCACATCCGATTCAAGAATAATAGTATGCAACAAACAAAAATTGGTAATTTTAGGTAAAATAGTTTAGAGAGATGCAATGGCTGTTGTGAACTATTGATTATTGCAACCAAGCTTACCAAGCTAGTCGACAACTCAACTTCGTTCCCTTCAATGTTGGAGTGAGTGTCCTAAGACCCAACTAACATGCCCAATGCCTCTCCAGTCGTAGGAGTTTTTTTGTCTCATCTATCTCGTGCTGTGACGTACCAGTTTTGCGTCAGCGTTTAGCCATGCGCTAGGCAACTCCGATGTTATGAAGACAAAGGCAGATGTGATTAGTATTGTTTGCTGCAGCTGCTGCTTCGGCGTCGGCAATTTCTGGGTGTAGGCCGCAAGATCCAAGCTCCTTCGCGATCTTGATCTTGTCCTTAAATTCAACCCTTGAGTCAAATCAATGATGATGTATATTCAAACTCTACGGAACCCAAGAAGAGCATACGACTCTGAGACTGGCTACTCGTAGGCTAATATGTCTCCTAAGCCCTAAGACTTGCCGCATGCATCTACTTACCTAGCCACTTCTTCATAGTTCTAGATACCAGATATGATTATTAATTATAATTCAACAAAAAGTACGGGTTCTCTTAATTTGAGTTGCGACCACAACCAAGCAAGCCTTCCCCTTATTGTTGAATCGAATCTTGGCAAGCTTCAGCCCGGTCGACCAATAGCATATATTGATGGAGCGCACACCCATAAAGAGCATGTTCTACTTAGTAAGCTATATCCACTAACAGAGCTAGATAAGCCAATGAAATGCAAGCTATTTACGTTTAAAGAAGCTAAACAGCAGTTGTAAGTTCGAAAGAATGATGCTCTTTTCAGTAATATTGCTCCTAGGAAATGTGTAAGCTATACTGATACTACTCGTCATTTTATCGTAAGATGAAATGTTTGGTGTATTTAGTCTCAATGAGAAAATATTGCGCCAAGCAACTTTCACCTTTTGTATCTTCATAGTTCTATAAACTTAATAAGATCAATGATAAAAAAAAGTTCACCTTTTATCTTGGACTTTGCTTTTCTTTCCGGTACTATCATCGAGTCTTTGATTAGATGAATCTAGTTCCAAGCGTTGGCTTTTCTAATTTTCCCTTGCAAGGAACAATCAAGACTTTCCTTTTTTTAATCAATAATCTTATTAAGAGCAATCAAGACCTCAACTCGGCCCCCTATACGCAAAACAAGAATCTCTTTAAAATGTTACAAATCAAAGGCATCAAGCAATTGTGAAATCTCTGCAAAGAATGAATCGCGGTGTAGAGAAAAAAAACCTTCATACAGTATCAAAGCTGCTTTGTCTAACCAAGCACAGATCCGTATATTTGTATATGATTGCCAAATCTTAGTAATGTACTCTCTATGATTGGTTAAAATGTCAAAATATCCACTTTTTGCCGAACCTCAGGTCATCGCATAGACCTAACTAGCTGCTTCGTAGCTAGTCTCTAGCCATTCTTGATGATGCGTATCGCCCCCAGTGCCTCTTTGTCTGATCGCAAGCACGGTGCAGAAGAGCTGTTAGTGCTATGGTTTTGTTATCCTACATGATCAATATGCTTTGAGTCTTTGTTTTCGCTAATATGAATATAAAGAGACAGCACTCCGCTGTCCTAATATCTTATTCTAAACATGTTCTTCATAAACTATCTTCCCTCGCATATATTTCCAAGCAACGTTGGTTGATATAATTTTGCCTCTATCATTTATCATTCAAACCCCTCTTTTATACTTGTGGCATACCTTGTTTCTTCTGCTTATACTTTCTATCAATCAATATATAACGTACCTCAATGTCACACACCGAACAATCGCCCCTTCTAGATGCCACTAGTACGCAAGGCGACATAGAAAGCGGCGAGTATGACTCTGGCGTTTCTCTAACTCGGGTATCCTCCTCCAGTACACCCTCCGAAACCAGCACCCTGCGCTCCGAAAGTGGCTCCTCAAACTCGGACATCCTCCGCGATGTGATTATCGGGTTTAGCGACGGACTCACTGTCCCTTTTTCCCTCACCGCTGGCCTATCATCTCTTGGATCGACCAAGCTCGTCATCATGGGTGGCCTTGCCGAGCTTTTCAGTGGCATGATTTCCATGGGCCTTGGTGCTTATCTTGCTGCTAGCACCGAGCATGACCACTATATTTCAGAGGAGAAGCGCGAATACTGGGAGGTTCAGCATATGCCTCGTGAGGAGAAAGAAGAGATTTTCAGCATCATGACTAGCTATGGCATCAACCGCGATGCCGCTTCACCTATGGTAGCTGAACTGTGCAAGAACCACGACCACTGGGTCCGCTTCATGATGGACTTCGAGCTCAAAATGGATAAGCCTGACACCAGCCGTGCTTGGATCTCCGGTCTCACCATGGGCCTCAGCTACTTCGTTGGTGGTCTCATCCCCATGTTGCCGTACTTCTTCATGGCCGTAGCTCAGGATGCCCTTAAGGTTTCCGTAGGCATCACTATGATTGTGTTGCTTGTCTTCGGCTATGTAAAAAGCCTTATGACAGTCAAATCTATGCGTGCGGGAGTATACGGCGCTATCCAAACATTGGCTATCGGTATGACTGCTGCCGGTGCTAGTTATGTCATTGTCAGATGCCTTGATTATACTAGTGATGACACACCGTTGTCAATGCTCCTCAAATAAGTTCAATCAAGCTAAGATAGCTAAAAGGTTGTGGTGGTATTTACGATGTCTATGACGGTGTTGCGGCGTTAGGGAAGGTTACTCAAGACCCACAAGCGGTCATGTTCCTGGTTTTGTTTTTTTTGATCTTTCAAGGGTTTAGCTCTCGACTCTAATATATTACACTTATCCCAAGCATGACATCTTTTGAGTGCCTATAAATTGTCTATTTCCATGTCTACTGTGGGATCTATCATATACGTATCCATACAATCCTTCGTGATTCTGTCGTTCCATTAAACATTACACTTAGATTAAGTCTGCAGGAACCAGCTAATTGTATGGTTACATCTGGCAGTTTTGATTATCAGATCGTCTGAGTATGCTGTTTGCTATTACTATGTAGGTACTAGATATTACTTAAAATTGTAAAGGTTTTTAGGTAGATGATTTTTAGGTAGTATAGTAATGGCATGTTGGCGAACTAAAAATTTTATGCTTTTCGTTACCTGCATTATAAGTGCATTTCAACACTTAAATATACCTGGTATGTTATTTGATAGCATTAGCCTATAACCCTTGGTAACCCTTCGCTCATAAATGACGTCGGTGCTCAATAAAATAGCAAAAGCATGAGACTTTTGTTCTAAATCCTGTTACCGAATCTAAGAGCTCAATATATCACGTGGCGCGTGTGACACCTTTTCACAGGTGGTGTCAGCTTGGCGCTATAGCTCTGCCACTTGCCAGGCAGCCTAAGTTGAGCTTTGTCGTTCGCTTGCTGTGGGTGGTCTTACCTGTTCCGGAACTGAAAATATAGCGCCAGCATTGATCTTATGCCAATTTTTGTCCTGTACATATTGAAATATTCCGTTCAGCATCTTCTGCCATATGAGTTTCCATTACGCAGTTCTACATTACCACCCCAAATTTCTATGCTACTCTTAGCCTTTATACGTTTGCCTTGTCTATACTATTGCGATCATTCAGTTGTTAGAATTACGTTATTTCTACTCTCGATCCAATCGGATTTCGATTAGTACCATCTTGAACTCCATGGCGATACTTTAAGTAAAGATAGTCGTCTTGTTACTATTGTCTAGTCTAGCTCGGCGGATAAGCTTTGTGACAATCGGAGCTTCATCGCCTACATAACTCACTAAGTAAACCCATCACTGCCTATCCTAGTTTTATGTAAGTCTCTAAACCTTCATGTTATTGTGCTGTGACGTGCATGTGCCCAGTGTTTGTCTGAACAATGCCTCACTCAATTATTGCGACACACAACCCAACAGAAACTAATTCACTACAAGACGTCACACACCCGTTACTTAGATAACACCCCTTTTTTGCGTGGCGCCAGGCACCTTGACGAAATTCACGGTTACGACGTTGACTATTTGATTTGCGACATATCACGAAAATCCATGTAACCGGACAAAGCGACGATTACAAAAGCATCTATCAGACATATCTCGACAACCACGATGACAAAAACGATAACCCTCGGCCAGCGATTGCGCTATCCTATCACTGTGCGTAAGCTGTTAAAACGCCCTAACGATGCGATCAAGAGACGCGAAGTCTTGTTCCAATACACCTATGAGACCACGAAGGAATCTGGCGACATTGTACGCGATGCTATCACCACAAAACACATCGCATACGGCGATTGGGAGAGCCCAGTTGATGGCAAGCTCAAGCGTTGGCGCATACGTGAAGGGACGGTGATTGGCCGCGACCAACCTGCGCTGGAGATTGAAGAGCAGTGTAGCCATGAAGTGCAATTTGCATCACTATGCGCGCTTTGTGGTAAGGATTTGACCGAATTCGATTACTCACAGGAGAACGCCGATACTGAGCGCGCGACGATTGCCATGATTCACGACCAGAATGCGCTAAAAGTGAGCGCTAGCCGAGCGCAAGACGAAGAGAATCGAAGACAGATACGCCTATTAGAGCAGCGGAAGCTAGTTCTAGTGGTCGATCTAGACCAAACAATCATTCATGCTTGTATAGAGCCTACTGTCGGTGAATGGCTCAACGACCCAAACAATGCCAATTACCAAAGTTTGAAGGACATCGGCAAGTTTCAACTAGACGACACATCTAGCAACAGTCTCTCTGGTTGCTGGTATTATATCAAAAAGCGCCGTGGGCTGGACGGCTTCCTTGAGCGCATGTCGAAGCTGTTCGAGATGCATGTGTACACTATGGGTACTCGGCCATATGCACTCAATGTTGCAAAGGTTGTCGACCCGAACAAAAAGTATTTCAGCAATCGTGTTATCAGCAGAGACGAAGCTGGATCAACGCAGAAAGAGTTACACAGATTATTTCCTCACAGCACGGACATGGTCATGATTATTGACGATCGATCTGATGTGTGGCCCAATGATCAAGAGAACCTTATCAAAGTTGTCCCATTCGACTTTTTCAAGGGCGTCGGGGATATCAACTCAAATTTTTTACCCAAGCGAAACGACGTTTTACTGATGTCGACGGATCCAACTTCGACAGCGATAAAAACAACAGATGCGAAGTCAACGAAAAATACAGCACACCCTGGTACCGAAGAGGAACAACAAGTTCAAGCTGCTATGGACCAAGAGAAAGAGCTCACTAAGCAGATCGAAGATCGGCCCCTGCTCCATATGCAACAAGATCTCGAAAAGGCCAGCACGTCAGTCAATCAATCGGAGGCTTCCTCAACAGCCGAGACCAAGGCACAAGAAGCGCGTCAGCATGTATTAAGGGACGATGACGTCGAACTTGAATATATTGAACAGAATCTCGTTGCTGCTCATGAGCGCTTCTATAGGATATATGACCGACAACGGTGCCGTATTGGATCTAACGGCAATGAAGACGACGATGTTGATGCCAACCTTGACGCTGTACCAGACATAGGGGAGCTACTGCAGGCTCAGAAACTCAGAGTCTTACAGGGCACGACTATAGTTCTTTCTGGTCTCGTCACTACTAATGTTAATGTGTACGAAACTGAGCTTGGCGTTCGGATAGCAAAATTTGGCGCGAACTTGCACACTAAGATTACAGATAAAGTTACACATCTGGTGATCCATCCTGCACGGAGCAGAACACAAAAGTTACGCCAGGCTTTGTCTATCCCCAACATCCAGATTGTTAGACCCGAGTGGCTTACAGCCTGTTTCAGTCGATGGGAACACGTTGATGAAACACCCTACCTAATTGACACTACGGAAGAGCGTGAAACACAGCTGGGAAGTGACGTTGAGGGAGACCAGGATGCGACTATGACAGGTCTCCTTGAGGGCGAGGGCGAGGGCGAGGGCGAGGATGAAGCTAACGGCAAAAGCGACAACGAAGAAGTTGAGGAACCAGCTAAGGTATTAGACGAAAACGAGGACAAGCAAGCTCTCGACGACCTAAAGGGCTTTGACTGGGGAGCTGCTAACGACGAGCTTGCCGACTTCTTAAATTCCGACGATGACTCTGATGAAGATACTACCAGCACTAGAGATGATGGCGATGAAGTTGATAACACAAAGGCGGACGAATCAAATACCGAGGCGGAACCTGCCGTGTTATTATCGCCGACTCTCAAGCGCAAGGCCGAGGAGGACAACTCAGAAACTCGCGGATTCATAGCGCCCAGTGAGAGCAACACCTTGGCTGCCTCAGTCAATCACCCGATGTTCAAGAGACTGCGACTAGGCGCACCAAGGAAAGGAACAACGTCACGAGGCGTTACTTCGGTCGGAAACCTATTAGTAGTTGGCGAGGATGACGGCGAAGTCAACACACCAAATAGCGTCATGTCAACATCTACGGATGCAACTGCATCGGTGACAACACAGGACTTGGAAAACGACCTGGAGGCGGAACTGGAAGCGGAACTGGAGGCTGCACTCCAGCAAGAAATGAGTTGATGTTCAGAAGGATATAAAGAAGGGGGGAAAGAGCAGAATAAATATATAGAGGGAAAAGGACTGACTGATGGTATAAATATGGCGTAACAGAAACATAATCTTAATTTCAACGATCTGCCATTGAGGCTACACGGCATAGTGCAATGAAAAATTTGGAGTTATGTTTGTATACAAAGACAGACATGACAAGTAGTTAGTGAAACCTAGCGATATACTAGAGATAGCCTTAAGGTTGACGAAAGAAGTAGGGATGGATTTGGAACCTACACAATTAGGTGGCACACGGCGATGTGGTTTGCTGTAGGAGATGGGGATATAGAAAAGATGGCAGGTTGGTCTAATTTTCATCAACAAAACCAATGAGGAGTTTCGTAAGAGGTTCTAGGCGCTGGAAAACGCCAATGGAGATAGATAATCACTGCAAAAAATGAATTAAACAAGGTTTTTATAATAAGTATATGTACAAGAGTTCTTGGAAAGACCAATTTTATTTTGAATTTTCAAGTCCACCTAACTCACGAAGAGCATATGAACCCAAGGTTCATTACCTGGACAAGCTATTATGAAGGCTACCTATAAGCCAGCTACTCATTCTGACATAAGAAGCGGATCTTGAATTATGAGAAGTTTCTTATAATGAATTCATTGTAAGCAAGATTTTCTTTTAATAATAAGAGAAAGTGCCACCAAGAAGCTTGGGCCAGCAGTTTATTTTTCTGGAAAGGGCCTCTATTCCCAGCGACGACCCAAGACGGCAGTTGACAGGCAACAAGGGAACACCTTCTCCACAAGTTCCCGATAATTTCTCCGCACTTTGACATGATTGGCTGAATCTGACAACATAGAAGAAGTAGAAAAAGCCAGAAGAAGCAAGGGGGGGGGGGGCTGAAGAGGACAAGCGGAAAGGAAATGAAAGTAGCTATGGGAACAGATGAAGGATTGCATGGCGCCATACCGACGAAGAAGATAGAATTAGGCAAACAGTAGTATGAGGCTCGAGGTGTACATCGCCGGACTATATATTAGGACAGCAGAGAACAATAGGGCTATACACAGGTCATAAAGATATGTAATATTTGTATTTACAAGAATGAGACATAAAAAGTGTAAGTTGAGAGATGTGTGCTTTTGAGTATTCGTGTAAACATTGTATCTGGTTTCTCTAACTAGTTACATATGGTTATTTATCTTTGCCCTGTTGACCTGGGCCTGTAACTGACTAGCCTCTTTTGTGTGATGATGGAACTAGTTAGCCGGGTGAAGGAGGATAAAAGACCCGAATTAAGATGCGCCCGCGAACGATGACGTGCTTGAGATGGAGGCGGAGGGATCAGACTGGCTCTCTATTTTGAGATATCGGTGTAGTTGTTGTTCAATGACTCTCTATGACATACTGGGCGCCTTAAAACGCCTACTCTTTCTTCCCTTAATTATACAAAACAAGCTATGAAATGGAGAAACTGAGAGAGATGTTACTGACGAACAGAGCTTAGTTATGTTATGATATATCTAGATAAAAAAATGATGACCAAATATTGGTTGGCTCGGCTATAACGTTGCTAACAAGAACTAATATAGGGTTAATGTGCAGCAACGCCGAAAAAAAGTTTGATATCAAACGTCCAAGCTTCAGCGCGAAATCCGGCGGACTTACGAGCGTCGTCAGAGGGGGGAGCCCTGCCTGGTACTGCTTAGTCCTGATGGCTTTTACTGCTTCAATCAGTAGGCCGAGTCTCTGGAAACTCATTTGTAATCACACACACATATGCTTTCATTTAGTCTCTTTCTTTCATAATAAGAATAAGAAGCGACTACATAACATTTGTAGTACCAGGGCAAAATGGGCGAGGGAATGAATGGCTGGCTTGATTTCTGCGCAGTGATTTGATTTACAGCCTGTGATACGCCAGCACGCAATATGTATGTCCAAATGGCGAGATAGACGAGAGAGAGAGAGAGAGAGAAAATATGAATATAAAGAAGAATCAAGTTACTAGACGAGAGGTAGCTGATACTACAGCTACTACGACAGGTACTACCGATACTGTCCTGGACTCACTTGCTCGTTATGTCTCTCGATACGGTACCTTTGTGAGAATAAGCCTGCCTGAAATATGTGCCCCGGACGCGCTAGCCTGCGATGACACCATTTCGGGAGGTGGAGAACAGCGCAGTAGCACGCAGCACGCCTTGCTAGGACCTGATAGCAATCCATTCCGGTGGACTTTCGGAGGTGGGGGGGGGGGGAAGAAAGAGATACTGATAATAGTTTCATTTGATGTGTCTTTATCCATGTATTTTTATTTTAGAGAAGCCGAATAAGAAGAAGGCCAAGCCTTTTTTTTGATTCTATTCTACTACTAGATACATAACTATGTAGATCAAATCTGCTGATCCTGCTAGTCAACGAACTTTTTTTTTTTTTCCGTTGAACAGACTCTTTGTGGCCGTACCTTTAAAAGGGCCTTGCTGATACACCAGTAGTCGCATCTATAGTCACATTAAAGGGGAGTAAACAATACAGCTTGGTCGTTGTGTGTGTGTGAAATGGCGTGTCTAGAGATCTATACGGTTGGACTGACTGACTGACAAGCCGACGATATTGGCGTGGTGGCAATAGTGTGTATGCATGTTAATGGGGCAGCAGCAGGGCAGCAACGATAGTAAGAAGATCAAGAACGAAACATGCATACACCAAGTCAGTCAAGCAATGTGCAAAACTATAAGACTCTGTTTATATGGCCAGCCTATCAGCCGTCGGAACCCTTGAATATCCGAAAGGCTGTGGACTAAGGGTGGATATCATCTATTATGCAAAAAAAAAAAAAAGTTGTGTATATAGAGAAGAAGCAGGGACATAATACCCAGCAATCAAATGTACTTGATATCTCGTCAACACGGCATCCGATGGCGTAACTTGCATGGAATCTGCAACGTGCTGGAGACGAGCCAGGGTCTGAGTTGGGCTCTAACAAGAGCAAAGCTTGGGGTGCTTTTTGGCATCTGGTCTATTTTCTTTGCATGTCTGTTTCTAAGAATTTACCAAGAAGATCAAGGCCATTTGAAGCAAGATAGAAAGAAAACCCCTTCCATATACAATCCTCGACTCAAGCAGTGGTATCGGGGTATTCAGTCGTAGAACATCGACACTTACATTACAAGACCCTAACTGTAAAATTTCAAAACCCTCGGAAGGAAGTCTTAGTATCGTTATCAGCGGTGATGCCATATCATGAGAACCCATTTGTTTTTTTATTTTTTTTTAAGTTTGAGTAAAAGGACAGAACTGCTTGGAACAGACTAGACTCGGCTGGGCTACCGACAAAGGAAGCTGCCACAACTACTAGCACGAAGTAAAGTCGGCCAGTAACAAGAGCCAAGGCTAGCAACTAATATCTAGATTGCGAGACCTAGCAGCGAATAGTCGTTTGTATCTTCTTCTTCTTGCTGACCGCGAACTCAGAGGGGAACCTGAACTGGCGTCTCAAAACGGAGTGTGCCCGGCTCGCAATAGGCCCCGCGGATGATGTGCTTGGCCCTTTTTTTTTTTTTTTTTTCGCTTTTTCATATGATCAAGATTTAACTTATTTTATTTACTCTTTGCTTGTCCGAAGAATACAATGTAAGCAACGAGCAGCGTTGCTGATACGTATACTGTTACCATGTCCTAATACTACTGCTAGTAATGGCAATACCTGTTCCTCGTCTTCTTGGGATTCTCAACAGGAAGCTTGTCTGGCCTCTCTTCTTTGCTGCCAAGCTTGCTTATATAAATCATTACCATTTATTGCGTATATAATTTCCCATCTTTTCTTTTTTAATCGTGTATTAGGCTTTGCTCCGTGTATGACCACCTATAGATCTCGGTCTGTCTCCTCATCCTCCTTCTTCTCCCCCTTGTTCTTTCTCCTCATCTGCCATATTGCTACCGTCTCGACTGCTACATCGGCTGAAGCAATACATGGTGTTCCACGTCGCTGCTTTCCGTTCCGTTCCCGAACCTTCTGTTACTAAGAGCCTGCTCTCAATACGTTTCCCGTCTTGTCTTCCTGCCAATACATACTCCCGTCACATCATATCGTGACGTACTTAAGCGGACTATCTATATCGCGTCTTTTGCTACCAAAGTGGTGTTTTTGTCTCTCATATCTCCCTGCTTTCCTTCTTTTTTATTTCTATATTTGCGAAAAAGTCTTCGTTCTGCTGGGCTCTACTCGAGCTATCTCCCATTGCTGCAATCTTTATACCCCGTTAGCTCATACGCCCACACATACTCATATCCCACTGTCCCGGAGGTCTATATACTAGACACAGCATAAACGTAGCCGTCGTGGAACTCATAAACCACCCCCCCTGGAGCTTATTGTACGCTATTCGCTTCTGAAGGCGTGTTAGAAAGCTAAGCCAGCAAGCACGCAACCATCCATCGGGCTGAATAACTACTGAAGCTGCCATCGCCCTTTCAGTTATAAGGCCTAGCTCTGTTCCGCTCAGTGACCGTCAGACTCAGATCTCCAGTTTCTACACCATCTTCCTTGTGAGAATTACATCGTCCGTCTCTTGTCTTATACATTCTGTCTCGGGGCACAATCTCAACTTGTGTTCCCATCCTTCTCTTGTCAGCTTTTTTATATTGAGAGTTTTATTCGTCTTTGGGCCTCGATAGCTTTTGCTTTTGGTGATCTCGATTCAACATCATCTAGTTCTATTTATAATTTTGGGTTGTTTGAAAACAAGCACTATAGACTTTGTCAACTAGTCTAGTCTTTATCTTTCTTTCTTTCTTCCTCTCTCGCTCTTCTCTCGTCTCTTTCAACTATCATGTGGGACCCATACTCTTCCACCACCTCGCCGGCAGCCTACGATCCAGCCATGACCAACGAACAACCCCAATCCAGCTCTACCTCACCCGAAGCATCAGGCTCTGGCGGCCTCGGCGCCGAGCGACTGACCAACGAAGAAAAGCGTCTGCGTAATAACTCCGCTAGCGCTCGCTTCCGCGTCAAAAAGAAGATGCAGGAACAGCAGCTGGCACAGAACACTAAAGAAGCTGCCGAGAAACTCAGCCAGCTGCAAGGCAAGGCGAAGGAGCTCGAGCGCGAAAATAAGTGGTTGAAGAATCTCGTGCTGGAGAAGAGCAAAGTTGTCGCAGATAAGCAGCATAAAGACACCGATGCTCCTACCAGCAGCAGCAATGGCGGCGGTGCTCAGTGAAAGCTAAACGCAATCAACTGACGGAACGTTCTTTTTTTTTTTTTTTGGTTTGGCCTTGAGGGAGTTGAATTTGTGTTTTGGAGGTAATGAAAATAGCGTTGCTGGGCCCCTGGGGCCTGGTCTGTGATACCCGGGATGATGGCGAGTTGATGAACAGCAGAGAGCGTTGGCTCTAATCGTTACTCAGCAGGAGTATAACTGTTTTGTGTCCGTCTTCTACTCCACTTATGACTCTACACGACTTGATATGCCATATCTGTGTACTAGTTAGACTCTATGTATACACAGTCTTCTGGTACCATGATAGGCTTTCTGTGACTGGAGACCTCATTACGAAAGCTTAACAGCTGGCGTATCTTTTGTTTTGGCTGCTTTTCCGTATTAGAATAGTTTGATTCTTGTTTTCGTTTGTATCGTTGGCATAGCTTTTCTTCCGGCCCTGAGTCTGGATCATTAGTAGTTCGGGATTTATTTATATTTCATTTTGTCGGTGCCGAGTCTCTTTTTCTTGTAGCCGTGGTTACACATAGTGGCAGTTGATTATCTCTAACTTGGTTGTAGCAACTTACATTATGTTAAGATAGTATAGCTTCAAATGTATATATATATATGTGTGTGTGTGTGTGTGAGTTCCTGTAGTGTCATGCCGATTCGTTTACGTCAACATGATGTTTGAAAATGGGTTGTACCGTTGTGAAAATCTCCTTGTGTTCCTTGTGACTAGTGAACCAACTAACCGCATCCGTTCCGTTTATCCAGACTTCTTTTCAATATTTATAGTATATAATACAGAATGCTAAAGTTATTATGTTGTTACACTTGACGTCGTTTTATTCCTTCTTGTCCTTTTTTAATCTGCTCTTAGTATAGCTGGGTGCTGACCATGACTTGCCTCATGATTAACCGCAAACTTCATACTTGAATATTCTTTATTAAGCGCGATTCTTGCCGGCACATCTAGAGCCGGCAAGACCATTGCGGGCTCGGCAAAGTTGTCGAATGTGTTTTTGAGTTTTCCCACATCAGCCATTATTTCCTGAATGGCTGCCAAAGTGTCGCTTCCGGGCGATAGGCCGGCACTACGCATCTCCTTGATTATACGCAACGTCGTGGAGATGTCGCCGGTGCCGTGAGCCCAGTTCACCCGCAATACAATGTCATAGAGAGATGTAGAAGCTCCTAAGATATAGACAGCTAGGCCCAGTTCCTGAAGTCGTGGGATGATGTTGAAGACAAGTGCTGAGGGTTCGCTGAAGCCGTAGGCCAGGCGCTGAGCCACAGTCAAAACGTGCTGGGAGAAAACGGGACCATGGATTTCCATCGCCAACTCTGGTTTAGTGTTCGAAGTGCTGGGTTCGTTAGTAGTCTCAATAGCCTCAGGCTTGACATTGAGCCCAAGGACATTGACTAGACTTAAGACCTCCGACTCCAGTACATCCCACACTTGGATGTCGTTCGTGCACCTGGCCACTAGACTTGTTATCCGCTCGACCTCCGCCAGGCGCTGCGTGTCTATTTCAGCCAACCGGGCCTTTTCCTCAGCGCTCAGCTCTATCTCCTCAGCGTCGTTTTCAGACTGCTTGTGCTCCTCAAGAAAGCTAGATTCTACAGCCCGCCGTAGCGACGCCGGGTACATTTCCAGCACTTGGTTACGTGTCCAGTTTTTGACAGACCTGCGGCGGGCGGCTGCTGTGTTTTTCCTTGACTTGCTCTTCTTGTCGAAGAGAGCAGTAACTTGCGCCTTCTTGTCACGAGACAGAGAGTCGAAGATCTGGTTGAAGACGTGCTTCTCGGTAGGCGTGATTGTCGAAACGGCACGGGGGACTGCGTATGCATCTACTGGGCCCTTGGCACTGAGGTCTGTAGAAACATTGGCGAGGATGTTGGTGTTTTGCTGTGTCCATTCGCGGATATTCTCGGCCGGCGATCGGAGCAACACAGCGCTTGTTGTGAAAGCCCGGGACGTAGAGACTGAGGCTGAGATGACAGTCTGATAGACGCAGTGGGCGCCCAGAATAGACGGCCGTGCAATAGTTCGTAGTATCATTGTTGGATTTGGGACAGTTAAACAAAAACAAGGAAGGCAATTGACACCGACTACCAGAGTTAGTGATGATCTTAAAAGTCAATATGACGTTTTCCGTGAGAAAAAATAATGGCTTCAATTGCTATTTTATCGCCGCCGTTGGCTGTAGAGCGCCTGGTAAGTGGGCCTTTTTTTTTTTTTAAAAAAAAAAAGAAATTTACAAAATCCACTTTAACTGCCATTGAAGCGATTCTGATAATATAAAGTGTTTTTGTTTTATCATTAATCTATATAGGTACGAATAAAAGGTTGTACTAGCTAGGTTTTTTTTTTCCTTTTGGAAAAGAAAAGCCACTGTGAAGGCACTTAACGCGTCAAAGCGCAGGCGCGTTCTCTTTCAATGCCAAACTAGATAGTATTGACTTGCATATTTTTTGCTTCTTTCTCCTTCCAAGCTTCTTTCTTTCTCCTCAACCACTAGTAAAAATACAAAACTGTCTTGAATCTAATGATGATTCCATGAAACCGATTTTGTTTCTCATATTACATGTTACTTATATCATCAAATAATCTGTCTGTCTTTAGCTTCCCAAATAAGTCGCCATAGTCATGCCAGTCAAAAGTGAAGATGCGCCCATGAGCGCCTTTGAGCGCCGCCGCCTAGAGAATATGGCAGCCAATACTGCTCTTCTCCAGGATATATCCGTAACGGCTAAAAAGGTCATCCACCCAAAACCTACGAAACCGAAGCCAAAGCCGAAGGCCGTCTCCTCAACGACTTCTAGTTCGCGCAAACGATCTCGCCCTGAACCTGTTGCGTCCGACACACCTCGGGCAACGCGACAAAGTTCCCGCTTAGCTGGAATAGCAGCTGATCCATCAGCCATCCTAGAATCGACCCCAATAACAAGTGTTGCAGATGAACGTGCAAAACGTGCTAGAGTTTCTGGCGATATCAAGCTAGACGATAGTGTAGTCAATGGCAAAAAGTGGGCAGGCAGTTCTGCCGGCTTGAAAGAGCTTATGCGTGGCGCGCAGCCAGGCCTAAGGACGTTCACAGAAGACGATGTGGCAGAAACAACAGATGAGAACCTCAAAAAGTTGCGAACGGAACTTGGGAAACTAGAACTGTATGATAAATGGGTGCCCAATGGTAGGTGGTTATCATGCTATACATATACGTGTATAGAATATAGTACTAGTAAATACCACCAACAGAAACTAACATACAGTCTATAGATATCAAGATTACTCCACTCCGTATCTATTCACTGGGATTTCATCCTACGGAAGATAAACCTCTGATATTTGCGGGTGACAAAGAAGGTGCTCTCGGTGTCTTTGATGCATCACAAGAACGCATCAAGGCCGAGACAGACGACGATGACGACGCGGATATATATGAAGATCCAAAAATTCTGGCCTTTACAACACACTCCCGGACCATCACCGCACTTGCCTTTTCGCATGTTGACGGAAACGCTGTGTTTTCGGCATCATACGACTCGTCTATCCGCAAGTTGGATCTCGGCGCCGGAGTTTCTGTTGATATATATGCGCCTGCCGATGCTTCAGCTGACATCGCTATCACGTCTCTAGAAATCATTCCTGATACACCAAGCACAATGATGTTCTCAACCCTTCTTGGTACTGTATGTCGGGTTGATACACGGACGCCTGGCGTAGTAGATGAATGGGCCTTGAGCGATCAAAAGATTGGCGGCTTTAGTATACATCCCCTCCAGCCGCACCTGCTAGCAACCGCATCGCTTGATCGGACAATGAAGATATGGGACGTCAGAGCCATGCGCGGTGACTCCGATGAAAAAACACCTGCATGTCTAGGCGTACACGCATCACGGCTTTCAGTCTCACATGCCGCCTGGAGTACTGGTGGCTACATCGCCACCTCATCATATGATGACACAATCAAGATTTACAACTTTTCCACCTCGTCTGGTTGGGCAGCCGGTGAGGAACTCAGTGACGATGTCATGGAGCCTTCTGCCGTGGTACGCCACAATAACCAGACAGGCCGTTGGGTTACTATCTTGAAGCCCCAGTGGCAGCGCACGCCCCGGGATGGACTCCAAAAGTTTTCAATCGGCAACATGAACCGGTTCATTGATATCTACGCTGCTGATGGTACACAGTTGGCACAACTTGACGGCGATGGCATCTCGGCGGTGCCGGCTGTGGCGCAATTTCATCCAACCCTGAACTGGGTGGCAGGTGGAACAGCAAGTGGAAAATTATGTTTATGGATGTAAGGAGAGTAGAAGTTATAATACCAGCAGCAATACTCTTAATGTAATGAATAAACCTTCCCAGATTTTTTTTTTTTCAATTATCTTAATCAGTTTCTAGAACTATGAAGATATATACTTCCCTGAAAATATGTACTTTATGTAAGTAACATGCTGTCATGTACAATGCAACACAAATTAAAACTCGGCCCCGTTAAATCATATGAACCAACCCCGGCTTCGACCATTCTAGGTGAATTGTGGTTTTGGAAGCATTACTCTGGAAATTGAAGGCTTTTGTATAGATCGTCGTTTAATCAAAGTTATAGAGGCTGAAAATGGGGATAGAGGCCTTGGTATTCAGATTACATCTACAATTACTTCATGCACGGGCTTTACTATTGGTTCACGTGACTGCAATACTAACGACGCCACACTTATTTTCTGTGGCGTAACAGTTGTGTCATTTTTGCCTGACCGGCAGTATTAACGGCGGGCGCTATGGAATAAATACAGTCAGCCGTTTTTTTCTTCTCTATAAATGAGAAAGGGCACATGAAAGAATAATATGACTTGTATTTTTTTTGGGTCGTCTATTTAGTTTATTTAGGTCATCACCACGAAACAATCGAGAGCATGAAAAGCTTTGTGCGCAGCATTCCCATTCCGCCTTCTTTCGTTACCCTATTTACCAGCCAAAAGCTTACTAGCAGGCTGCCCCTATGCCCTGTGAGTATATTCTTCTAGCATGGTCTAGACCCCCTTGCTATATGCAATCTGAAGAGCCCCATTCTAGGAGCAGCAGGCTCAATATATCGTCGGTTTTTAACCATCAAAAGCCCTTTTATTGAAGAAGTTAACAGGTGGCTGCCTGGCTTTGGAAGCATCACTTATCAAACCTACTAGTAGCTTGATCATGGTGCAGACCTCATCTTCTGACGTCTTTCGTGCTCGGGTGAACACAGGCACTCACTCACAACGCTTGCCGCTATTGTGAATACTAGTCAATTACTTGACACTGCGTCTCAGTAGAGGAGGGATCAATCAAGTTTACTACACTGCATCACTGCAGCCTACCCTGTGCACCCTCTCAGCCACTTGATTGGATATATGGCTTCCAAACTGAGACGGCTGGCAGCATTTTTTTGTATCTCCGTCAGAGATGCTTGCATCGGCTTGTATCCTTGTATCTCCATAGGCATGATGGAATAAGTAAACATCGGCTATGCTTACCGTATCTCAGATCATGGTGCTAGCGCTGTTGCTGCCTTGATAATTAATAGCTAGTAGAACGTCATATCATTTGCGATGCAATAGCGCCTTTACATCGCCAACGCAGAACGCTCAAGCGAGCAAGTTGTTCCTGTCTTGAACTCGTCCCACGAGACGCACTACAAGCCATAGCTTTAGGCCAGCCGTTCACGAGTTGTGAAGTTAGGTCATGACTAGAATGGTCATTCACGTCTTCTTTAAACTTAGTCCCGACGCCATATCAGCCATCTAATTAATCTACTGCAGTGTTGCTGCAGGGCCGCTGTTCATGACCAACCATCAATCTGCAGGGTCATTTGACTTGATTTCTCGTTCCCATCCACAAAACGCATCCAATATTCCCGAGCTATCGGAGGGATATGAAGCTTCCGACTTTTCCATAATATAATATTGCGTACTGACATACTAGAGACTTGTAAAAGTATATTAGTAACATTGTCCAATGACGCTCGAAGTCCGCCCCCAACCCAAGCAACTCAACACTACTATCTATGTTTAGGGTACTAGTAGTCTTATCGCATCCCCTGCATCCATCCGCCCTCAGATCGAGCCCTCGTAAACTTTAGCAAAGTACCAATAACAACATACCGCAGCTCACACGGTACTGCTGTGCTTAGCCGACACCAGTACAACTTTGGCTGTTGTCAAAGGGACTAGAGAAACGGCGATTCACTCTTGAAGGCAATGATTATTATTCTCTCTTTTTTTTTTTTTTTGGTTGTTACAACACGACATCAAGAACTGTGTAGGCAGAACTGAGAGGAATTCCAATTTTTTCTTTAGCTAGATCTGTCTTGTATCTACTAGACCTCGCATTCCTATTGATTTTCGCATTCATCTCCTTTGCGCTGCCTTATCCTCTCGTTTCTTACCAGTAACCAAGCCTCTGATAACCTTGCTGCATATCAACATCAATCAGCCTTGGGCTCTATTCGAAACATAATAGCATCATTTCTTCTCTACGGTTTCTCGACTTCTGTAGTCTTCAACAGACACAATCCTATTCGCCACCTTTGTGTATAGCCCTGCGCGCCTGATAACACAATCAAACAATCGCTACTAGTTTGCTTAGCCACATCCACAAAGATTGAACTTCTAGACGCCGTTCAAGGGCCCAACTCCAGACATAACCACTGCACAACCACTACACTATAGCAAGATGCCGTTGCCATCGGTTCCGGTATCGCCGGTACGGTCGACCTCGGATAACACAGCACAAGCGCAGTCTCATCACAGGCGCAATCTGAATAAAGGCATGTTGCGCAAACGTCCAGAAAGCATTGGTTTCTCCCAAGAGCTACCGTTAAAGCTTAAGGAGTCCGATGAGTCTGGTGAAGAAGACCTCGCCGCCGCTAACAGAGGCATGTTTAACATGAACCAGTCCTTCTTCGGCCTTCTTGCGGCAGCTGGCTCTAATGCCGACTTCAACCAGCGGTTCCCAAATCAGAGTAGCGATGATGAAGACGACGAGGACGGTGAAAACTCGCCACAGGGTCGGCCTTTGGCTAAGACGACGGTGCTTAAGCGGGAGTCCGATCGCTCAAAACTCAGAATTCTGGGCCACCAAAGAAGAATCAGCGAAAACCGCCTCCTCAAGTCGTTTTCGTCCATTACCCGATTCTCCAAACCTAGTTTCTCTAGAAAGCCTGTGAAACAGGACGGACAATCTTCTACTGAGGCTGTCACCGAAGATGGCGATTTGAACAATCTATCGAATTCTTTGCCCAAAGCCGACGCCGATACTGATGCAGAGCTGGCTCCTGTTATGAGTCGCATCATCGATGGCCAAGCAAAGATGGCTACCCGGCCTAGTTTCGACCTTGACGGCGTCATGAAGGACAAACAACTAGCCTCTTCACATCACTCCTCTACATCAGCCGATGGAACGGTAGAAGCTGATGGTTCTTTCTCAGCGGCAGCCAACTCAACCTTGGCGCAAAAGCTCAAAGACATCTTTGAGTTTGACCAGCCAGAAGAAGTCATCAGAGGTAAGTGATAGCGTGGTTTTTCGTAGTGGAGCTCAGCTCACATGAAAGTGACGTCATAGCTCGAGCGCTAGCCAACAACATCGTAGGAAAACACGATACTAATTGACGTTCCATGTATTAGAATACCCGTGCTGGTTGTTGCAAAGTGTCTTATTGCAAGGCTTTATGTATATCACCTCCAGGCATATCTGCTTCTATGCATACCTACCGAAGAAAACTGTAGGTTCATTCAATCTTTTGTAATTCCAGGGGCTGCAGTACAACTAGCCAGTACCTGGGGTTTTGCTACCTGTTTTTTTTTTCAAACAACTAACAATGCGACTTTGTGGTCCCTTGTACAGGACAAGGTCGTCAAAGCAGGGTTTCTGGGCAAATCGGGACGCCGTAATCCCAAGTACCACCGCTATCATTTCCGTCTCAAGGGCGACCAACTAACGTACCACGACACTTCAACTGACTTGTATTTCCAATCTGGACAAATCGATCTTAGCTATGGGGTCTCAGCTGTCGTGACCGACAAAGATAAAGAGGGCACTCATTTCAATCTCGTAACGCATGATAGAACGTATAACTTCAAGGCTGACAGTCCTGCCAGCGCTCGTGATTGGGTGCGCAGTCTACAGCGAGTTATCTTTAGATCTCACAATGACGGTGATAGTGTTAAAATTTCGTTGCCGATCGAAAATGTCATTGATGTTGAAGACACTCAAATGTTAGACTTTGCTGAGACCGTCAAGATCAGAGTTATTGACAATGATGATACTTTCGCCATTGATGAGGTAAGATAACAATGATCAGAGATATACAGCCCGACTATCGTAACCATTACTGTTACTAATACTTAACAGTATTTCTTCTCATTCTTCAGCAACAGTCAAGAAGCTCTATCATTACTGAAGCTATTCTGGGAAAAAGCGCGGAGCAAAAAGTCTGGCGAAACTGCTGAGACCTCTGAGACTGCTAGTGTTAATGCACAAGGCACATCTTCAGAATCTGCCTCTGGCGGCCCAAGTCCCGGAGCCGTCCCCTCTCGCTCGGCAACTCCCAGTGGCCATGCTCGCAATCTCAGCATCCGGACTAACAAGATTCCAGAGCCAGTCAAGGCAACTCTGTCGCCTATGGCATCGGTAAAACCCCACACATCAAGCCCTCGAGCAAGTATTGATGGCCCTCGTCAAAGTCTAGACGCTATCCGACAGCTGGGACGCCGCAGCATTGACTACCAAGGTGCATTTTCAGATACACCAGTGAGACGAAGCTTCAGTCAATCTCGTCGCTCAGTCAGTGGCCAAGTGGTAGGTGACAAGAGAAATATTTCAGGCCTGTCAAACATAGCTAATGCCGCTGATATGAAGGCCTCCGCCGAATCAGAGTCATACGCCAATTCCTTTTCAGTAGATGAATCTAGTCTTGCCATGATTTCGTCTACCGAGGATCACTCGCAAGCACAATCGGCTACCGCAAGCCAGATACTCCTCGGCTCTGAGGTCTTCAGATATTCATCAAGCCGTGGTAAAAACAATGATCGCCGAGAAAGCACGGATTCCAGCCAAGAAAGATCCCGCAGCAAGCATTCAGTCAAGAGAAGCAAAGAAGCTGTGAGTGTCGATAACGGTGATGAGGGAAGTGGTTCGCAGTCGCAAAGCCAAACTTTGCAGGGCATTGCCCGCATGGGAACCTTCCCATTACAACGCGCTGGGGCTATTGCAACATATCTCAACCGCACCAGTCGTAAGATGAGTTCACTCCTAGCGACCGAGTCGATGGGCTATGTGGAAAAGGTCTCAGGCATGTGGAAGGGTGGTCGTAAGCACTACAGTATTGAGCCCAACTTACGCCGTGAAGGTGCTGATCCCTCACATGAGCTTGACGAGGACAAAATCGGCATGTCCAATGAACGGTTCCGCGCACATTTTGGCCTTCCCGACTCAGAATCACTGAAAGCAACATACTTCTGCTACATCATGCGAGTTTTGCCTCTATATGGCAAAATCTACATAAGTGATCGCATGTTTTGCTTTCGCAGCTTGTTGCCCGGTACCCGGACTAAGCTGATTCTGCCATTGAAGGATATTGAAACCGCAGATAAGGAAAAGGGCTTTCGGTTTGGCTATGCTGGTCTAGTGGTTGTCATTCGTGGTCATGAAGAGCTATTCTTTGAATTCGGTCAGAGTGACATTCGTGACGATTGTCACAATCTCATTGAAGGTTGCTTAGAGGCTTCTAAGTTGCTGCACTCTAGTGATCTATTAGATAGTGAGAAAGAACGTGCTTTAGAAGCACTTGCCGAACGAAATGCTTTGCAAGAGTTGCGTAAGGGCAAGGGCAAATCCAAAGCCCTTCTTGATGATCCGGATTCCGATGAGGTTTCTCCTATTCTTTTCGACGATGGTATATTGCCCATGGCTAGCTCAAAACCCACTACATCTTTGCGAATCACATGTCTTACGATCGGTTCTCGGGGTGATGTCCAGCCGTATATTGCTCTTTGCAAGGGTCTCTTAGAGGAAGGGCACAAGCCCAAGATCGTCACACATGCCGAGTTTGGATCTTGGGTGAAAAGCCACGGCATCGAATTTGCGCCTATCAAAGGTGACCCGGCCGATCTCATGCGCCTGTGCATTGAGAATGGAATGTTCACATGGTCTTTCTTGCGTGAGGCCACAAGCATGTTCCGTGGCTGGCTAGATGATCTGTTTCTGACTGCCTGGGAGGGCTGCCAGAATTCGGATGTCCTAATCGAGTCGCCCAGTGCCATGGCAGGCATTCATATTGCAGAAGCACTCAATATCCCGTACTTCCGAGCTTTTACTATGCCGTGGACGCGTACACGAGCTTACCCGCATGCGTTTGCTGTGCCAGAGCACAAGATGGGTGGAGCCTACAACTACATGACTTATGTCATGTTTGACAATTTGTTCTGGAAGGCCATTGCATTTCAGGTAAACCGCTGGCGCAACACTATCCTCCATCTTCCTAGCACAACATTGGAGAAACTGCAGTCTAACAAGGTGCCTTTTCTCTACAACTTCTCGCCGAGTGTTGTTGCGCCACCGCTCGACTATTCTGACTGGATCCGCGTCACCGGCTACTGGTTCCTCAACGAGGGAAGCGGTGAGCGCTGGACGCCACCGGCCGACCTCCAGGCATTCATTGACCAGGCGCGAGTTGATGGCAAGAAGATCGTGTACGTCGGTTTCGGATCTATTCTAGTTAATGATCCTGGCAAGATGACACAAGACGTTATCGATGCTGTTGATGCTGCTGGGGTGCGGTGTATCTTGTCCAAGGGATGGTCTGAGCGCCAGGCTGACGGCGTGCAAACGGGCGGCAAAGAAACCGCTAAGACGGCCGAGCCGGTTATCCCATCAGATATCTTTGTTATCAAGAGCGCGCCTCATGACTGGCTATTTGCGCAAATCGATGCAGCAGCCCATCACGGTGGATCGGGCACGACAGGTGCCTCGCTACGCGCAGGCATTCCGACCATCATCCGACCGTTCTTCGGCGACCAGTTTTTCTTTGGTTCGCGGGTAGAGGACATTGGTGTCGGCATTTGCCTCAAGAAATGGGGCGCTGTTTCATTTGGACGCGCGCTGTGGAGGGCGACTCACGACGAACGCATGGTACGCAAAGCGGCAATTCTCGGCGAGAACATCCGGGCTGAGAATGGCGTGCAGAACGCAATTCAGTGTCTATACAGGGACCTAGAGTATGCTCGGAGCCTTATTACACGTAAAACGGCGCAGAGCAAGCCCAAGAGTCAGCAGGGGGATGAGGCAGCTCAAGAGGGCGAGCAGGAGGAATGGACGTTTATCGGGGCGGACGAGCCAGACCCCGAGATTGTGACACAAAGGCTATCTAGCACATAAGGAAAGATGCCAATAGTAGCAGCCGTTATCTTCACTGTTATTGGTGTTGATGGCTACCAGGGGAGACTGAGCCAATACCCCTTCACCTGATCTAGGAGGGAGACAATGGCGTTATATGCATATGGTATGTTTAGTTACCTTTGGTTTTATTTTATTTTCATCATGAGGATAGAGGTGAGATAGTGGGAAAAAAAATACCCAGGGAAGAGAACAAGGAAAGGCGCGGGCGGGGTAGGATAGGAGTTGGGGCTTCTAGAACGAACTGCCTGCTTTTGTTCGTGGCATGTAATGACAAGTACAGTATGCCTAAGGTTCTTTTATTATTCTGTTTCTTTTTTTTTTTCCCTTTTTTCAATCTTAGTATTTTTAGTTATCTTCCTTTAGGTCTCTTTCTATTCTGTTTTTTCTCTTTGGGGGTTCATCTTAGCGCTATATCAATCATACTGCTCCGGTATTACTATAGATATTAATAATTATATATGACTTCTACTTTGTATTCATCATTGCAGTTGGTCTTGATCGTGATAAGATGTCAGTGGTACAATCCCGATTAACCCTAGTGTATCATGTTGTTAGTTTGAGAGGTATAATAATTTGAGACGATGAAGCATTGCGTGCCATAAAGAAATGTTATAGATATGATTACTGTGTCCAGACTAGTGGAACAGATGCTGCTTCTTGAGCAAAGTGATGCTATGCTATGGTATGTATGCTATGTGATATGATGCCGTTAAAGTTTCTCTACGACCAGAGAGATAGTTTAATATGATACAACAGAAGACAAGATTATGGCCGAGAGGCAAAAGCACTAAAACTATGTGGGATATTGGAAGTCAAATATGAACAAGAGAACAAAGGAAAAAGGCTGTGAAGAAAGAAGAAGAAAGGAAAAAGTAAAAAACAAAACATGGCAGTGCCATAAACCCTAAAGCTGTGTTTTGTACGTATGGAAAGAAAGAAAAAACCAGCTAAATAAATTCCTTGTAAAAATAAATGCCGCTTCTAGACCTGATATATAGATAATAAAAAAGAAGGAAAAGAATCATGGCGAGAGATGAGATATAGGGCTATGTTTAGGTCTTAAACAGAACTTAAACACTTAGCCTTGGGGCCCGAGTTCCACCACTGTTCCTCGAAGCCGTTGTCGACCGTCATCATAGCCGAGCTAAGTGCCATCATCTCGGCGGCCGAGCAGGCATTGGGCGACTTAGGCACAGCCTCACCTTCTGAGTATGTCTGGGAACGTGAGGGTCTCATGCCGGGCCAGATGTTCTCAGCAGCCAGACGAGATTCTGGCGTAGAAGGTGATGCACAAAAGCCACTAGTATCGTATTGGTTGGTTCCCATGGGCGAGACCAAGGGCGACTCGTCGTCCAAGAAGGCCGAGGAGTCGCGATGGGACAGGGGGGAGATGAGGCAGGACCGGTCGATAGAGGCAACCGCGAGGTTATGGCTTTGATAGTGGCGAGTAGGCATTGGAGGCGGAGGCGCCTGTTGGCTGTAATACTGTGAGGACATGTTGGGGGCTGAAGGGCGACGCATGGAGTGGATGCGCGGGTCTTGCGAGATATGTGGCTGATGGCGAGTCTGAGCATGCGAAGTAGAAGCGCTACGGGCCTGGCTAAGATGAGCATGGCCTTCACGCTGGAAGAAGGAGCTAAAGCTGGCGCCGGACTGAGCGGCAGCCGAGGCCGATCGGTCGTTTGAAGTTGCTGGGCGTTGCGGATATGGTCTGGAAGCAGCAGAGGGGGCAGACACGGGCGACTCGACAGGGGCGTAATAGCCGGTTAGTGGATCGTGAGTGTTAAGGTCGCCCGGTGTCAGTGGCAACACAGGAAACGGGAAGAAGGGCGGCGAGCAGGTGTTGGGTGACCCGGAAGCGGTGCCGAGATCCAGAAGAGCAGGTTGAGAGTAGTTGGCGTTGGGCTGAGAATAGGCAGAGTTCTTGCTCTTGCTTTTGCTACTTGGTGGGTATACATCGTCAAAGGAACGGGCGCGGCGGTTAGTAGTCGCATCGTCACTGCGTTCATGGCGGCGAGATCGGAAGAAGAAGCAAGGCCGGCTGTTACTAGGCTTCGAGGCAGTTGCTGGGGGCGATGGCTCGCGAGGCACCCAGTCAAGACCGAAGTCGACGTGGAGGAAGAAGCGCGGACGCAAGTTGGAGGAGGACTTGGAGGCCATTATTATAGAGGAAAAGGAGAAATAGAAGAGTATGTATATGGAAGGAGATAGTTGGTAGAGGGTGAAGATGCAAGATGCAAGATGCAAGATAGAAGAGCTGCTTGCAGTCTTTCTATATATGGGTAGCACCGGGCTTGAGCAATACGAGCAAGTTCTCACGATCTGTGATTTGTTTCGGGCTTGCTCAGACACGTGCAACTGGACTCTCTCTCTCTCTTTCTCTACTAGTGGTCGGTGGCCAGCAAAGACAAAAAGAACAAGAAAGACACACTTCGGCCAGCTGCGAAGCCTAAGAATGGAACAGGCCGATGGCTACAGAAGAAAAGAAGAAGCTTCGGTAGTAGAAGAACGGGCCTTGCTCTCGGGCTCGGCGTCGATGCGAGAGAGTGACGCTTGATAACGAAGCTACCGTTGCTATTCGTTGGTGATGCTAATAAAGGGCAAGTAAGCGAGTGATACTAGGCTGCTGGGATATTATGACGTTTTGTTCACTCTAAGAACTGATAGAAAAGCACGCAAAGCAGCAGCAAAGAACAGAAAACAAACAGCAAACGACATATATTAGAAAACAAAAATGAAAGCGGCCGAGGACGAAGCTTCTCGATGCTGGAGAATGCCGCTTCTATTCTTAATATATTCCAGGGCAAAGCATAGAGAAGCAAAAGCACCGCAAAGACAAAGCAAAGACTCTCAAGCAGGGACTCACTCACTCCCAAAAGCGTTCCCCCCCCCCCCCCCCCCCCCCCCCAGTCCATCAGATAGCAGAACTAATTCAAAAAAAGACGAAACAATGCTAGTTGCAAGTAGCCAGAGCGGAAAGGGGGGGGAGGGACACCAAGAATGAGGTACCTTTATCTGTTCTTTTTTATTCGTGATTTATCATTTTATTTTATTTTTCCAATCGTCGTCATATTGCTGAGAGTAGAAGAGAACAAAAGACAAAAGAGCGAGGCAATGATGAAAAAGGGAACAATTTTTTTAGCCTCAGCTTGACAGCATTATACAGATATGACATCACAAGTCGCCATAAACTTGGTCTGACATGCACAAAGGCAACATATACACAAAAAGGGGGGTTGACGCCCTCTCCTTCTTCCTCTTCTTACTTAGTGCCACGACATCGGCCAATCGGTGAAGGACTACTCTCTATTCAGTAAAACCTTCACTCACGATGTCTAACAAAATGCAAATACCGATCCCGATCAGAAAGTCAGAGCTCACACAGGCTTTCTTTCTTTTTTTTTCCTTACAAGGTTGCTGTCTCGCTAAAAACGTGCGTTCTTTTTTTGGAACAAGAAGTCCAGGGGGAGGGGGACAAAAGAAGACTAGCTGGCCAGCTTCGCAATGTCTAAGTGCTGACCTTGCTTGCGCTTCTGCTTGCTAGTAGTAGTAGTGCTAGTACTGATATCATATTGTCTAGTAAACTCCTCTCATCAAGTACTTTTGACAGCTCCGTATCATATCAAGAAACTTGCTTATCCTTGAGAAACTAAGCACACGTATTACTGACTAGACCAAATTGAGGCTGGCCCGAGCCGGGCATCTATCTATCTTGCTAGTAGTATTCCCATTGATTGGTGCTTACAAGTCGCTCTCCTTCGTTGCCCATCTCACGATCCCTTGTCGGAAACTTCACTTCTTGTTTGTCCGACTGCCCGACTGCCCGACTGCCCGACTATCTTTGTCCGAATCTACGGTTTCTCTCTACGCCCTCTTTGAACTCGCTCGTAATGAAAGAAGAAGCCTTTCTTCTCACTTCTTCGCACTAACCTAAAACATGGCCTGCTAGATCTGCTGTGGCACTACCGGTAGTACTAGCTTTACTTTTTTTCTACTGCTACCCATTCAGGATTTCTTTTTGCATAAGCCCATCTCGCGGCATGAATGACAAATCTCGGGCGCACAGGCATTCTTCGAACCAGCATTTGCTATACACACTGAGTGCTGCTTCTACTGCTTCTACTCTACCTAACTATCGGTGCTACTACTACTACTTAGGAAAATCTGCCGCAACGGAGGGATTTGCTAATCTTCCTTAATGTCTTTGTTCACGGGCTAACCAAGAACCTCTTGCTAATCCAGATCGATCGCAGTGTGCCGCAGGAGAGATCTGCCTTCTCGCAATCTTAGGAGAGGCGCTAGCCCCAGCAATGTAAACTTTCCTAGTACCAACGCAAACTATCCATAGCTATAGCAATAGCAATAGCAATAACTATCCAGGTTCTAGCAATGTTCATCTCGGGACATACTACTTTCTTTGGGCTTCCCAAAGTACAGAAGTTTCGGTGTCATTGCAATTGCAACCCTCCTCTACAGCCCAGGCCAAGCAGTAGTAATATGCAATGCACCCTTTCTTCCAGTACTGTATGGCTTGCTTACCAATGAAATAACTAGTGCTAACAACCTTTAGTACTAGTAATAGTATTATACACTAACTCCAGCTCTTGTTTCCACTTATTAGTACTAGTAGTAGTATCTTGCTTCTTGCCAGCTGGCCCTGTGACATCTGAGTCTGGGCAGCGTTGTATCTCGCCTCTATATTCTCCGACTATACGCTCCTTAGTGCTCTAACTTGCATCAACTTCTTTTCGTCTTGCTTGAACGAAGCCCCGTGGGTTATCAAATAGGGACCGATCGCAATTACACTATTCTTCTTTTGTGTGTATGTGTGTGTCTACTAGTGCTAGCTCTTATTCTACAGTCAGTCCAGAGTTCACATACTCTTTCTATAATGGAAGCTTATTAGAAGGGATACCTTAGTTCTGATCCGTTCACTGGTTCCTAATAAAGAAGATGAGCCGCATATCAGTTCTGAGCTACAGAAAATCTGTAACACTTGTCTTCGTGTTCGAGCTAATTATGACCCCGATCTTTCCTTGCTATCTGCCTTTGTGTGTATCAGATAATCTAATAACCTACTATAACCATTTTCCCCATCCCGCTTCAAGCCCACTGCTAGCCAATCCAGTAATACTGCCCATCCAAAACTGTCCCAATCTTGGTGCCTCTTTCTATTTGTTCTAATTGGAAAAAAAAAAGAAAAAGAAAATATGAATATGAATATGAATATACTTTGCCGCAGATCATCGTTCTCGGCAAGTAAGATCGTCCCTACAAATACGCGCCACAAAAAGTAGTACCGAGGATGATAGATAGACCAGAAAGGAATGAATCTCACACTCTAATACAAGCTTACTTCATAAACAGGGCCCATCAACTTCAACGTAGTTGAAGATTTGAACTCATGTACCTAACCCTACTCTGCGCTACTAACCCTATAAACCATATTCTCCTAGCCATGTTATAGCACACTGCAACGCAGTATACTCCTTAACAAGCACAATAGACACCTAGTTCTTTTTAGAGCTTCACAGCTGATATCTGCTTCAGGAACAGTTTCTCTCCTTTATGCCTTCATTATTCATTTATGAGCTTTAAAAATCCCATGTTCCTGTCTTCCCATCTTAGCATAGATACTAACAAGTAAGTTAGGACGACTGCAAGACTAGTTGGGATGGATAGAAGCCCGAAAAAAGATGTTTATAGCACAGCCTTAGTTGTATCATGCTTGTACATAAAAGAGAGAGAGAAGCTGTATTTCAGAAACTACGCGGTCAGTCATCGGTAAAAAAGGAAAGATTTATGAGTTTGAGACGCCGTCTTCTTGTCGGTGCAATACACCACCTGTCAAGAAAAGCCAGTTATATAGTACGCAGGCTCACTCATAGAACCAGGAACCTTATCAGGTGGTATAATAGGATTCAACCATACCTTTGCCTGGCCCGATTTCTGCCATTGTAACGGCTAGATCCACAAATGGGACACTGCAAAATGAATGTACGGAGACGCTGGACGGGGTAGCAAAAGAAAAAAAGTATGCAACCTCATATTCACTAACCATGCTTGTTAGATAGAAGGTATCATGGTAACATTTTCCTCTGATGTTGCTTACTGGAAAACATCATGGAAGCCCTAGAAGACGCTAGTATAACCGTCTAGAGGCTTTATACAGCATCAAGGCATAATCCTGTTGCAACTGGCCTGATGGTAGCATGGTATCAGATCTTGTGAGTCTGCCTAGATGGTGAACCATCGTGTTGGACTGAGTCGAAGCATGAGTAGTTTTCATGTGCATAGAGCACACTCAAACAACCCCATACCAGCCTAATCCAGAATATAATATGATCTCAAGTCGAGTCGGTAGTTCAGTGCTACTGCACTCTGTGCCTGCGATCGAGGGCCCAGGATTTACGGCATGAATGTCACGGGGTCATAGAGAGAGAGACAAATAGAGATTGATTGCGCCCTTCCTCTTAAACATGAGAAAGTTGGCAGCTGTAAAACACTAAAAGCATCAAGTCAAACAAGCAACTTGTCCGCACAGCACCAAGAGAGAGGGGATTGAGAGAGTCCCCTCCCCCCCAAAAAAAAAAAAAAAGCTCAAAGATCGAACAAAAGAAGGAAAGAATGTGATACATGGCTGGCCGCGTAAGTTCTACTAGTAGCGACAAGTGTGACTAGCTACATAGTGGAGGAAACTGCGACCATACAAGAGCATGATCGAAGTCTTGCGACTTTTTGACCGAAAGAGAACAGTTGAAAGAGAGAGACTCGTATCAGAACAACTGGCGTGTTAGCTTACTCTCAGAGCGTTGGTTTCCAGTTTGAAGATCTCTACCTATCTAGTTACAGCAGATGGACGTGCTCAGAATCCAAACTCAGAACCCCAACATCTCTTCAACTCTAACTCCAGCGTCCACTAATAACTATGTATATACTTTACTACAGTGGGGAGATAAGACAGGTCAGTGTTTTGCTGTCCGAGTGCCATGTTTGAGATTCTGAACAAGCTAGCTTGTGAGAAGTAGTACTGAGCATGCATAGTGTGAAGCTTACGGACGAATCATACCAAGAACAAACTTTCTGCCCAGTAAGACATATAAGAATTCGTACGAGCAGGGATTGTGTCCAGGCATGCAAAAAACATTCAGACCATATCTGTACCAGAATATTGGGGCTTTGGTTCCAGGGGGGGGGGCCGCCAGAAGGAAGCAAACCTTGACTCCATTGATTTAATCTCGTATCGTATAGAATAATGCTAGCTAGATCGGAACGGAGAATTGGAAGACTGGACTTGGGATATAAGTACTAACACATAGTAAGTATCAGTAGAAGTTAGAACGTGTGGGATCTATTGTACGACTATCGCGACCTGCTTGGGCCTAGCACGGTTTTTTCTACTAATGATAAGCACTCTATCTGCCTCGCTCTGCATGTACATCTGTAGAGGCGCCCGTCGATAAGAAATGAGGTGTTATTATACTGATACACACTGACAATCGTGTTCTACAGCTACTACTTGCGAATTGGTCGAAGATATAAAAATAGGTCCATCTTTCGTTGTAGGAGAATAATTTTGGTGACAAATGGAAAGATTGGCAGTGATCTTCTGGCTCAGGCATCAAGAACACTAGAATAGCTTGCTCGTAAAGGAACGTGAGCTTTCAAGATTTTGGTCGAGTTTGTTCTGTTTTAAGAGTCTGTTCGTAACCAGAACTAACGTAGTGAGAACAACGGGGGAGGCAACAAGGGCTCAGAGATCTTGGTCAGAGGCACAGTAAACATTCGTTTCATTCTCTCATTCTGTTGTGAATGGGGTCGGCTCTTTCTACCATTTCTTCTTTATCCTTCCTTTCTAGACCGAAAAGGTCGAAGCCCCAGAAACGATCGATCCGCCAGATCTCAGCCCCAAGCATCCATCTCCAGCCTCGGCAATGAGGCCATGGCGAATTTCCTAAGCTACTAGTAGTATATCGTTTTCCAACTCTCCTCGTACCCACGTTGATAAGTGTAAATTTGGAATGCATGTTTCCGTCAATATCCTTCATGGTCGTCGTATCGTGGATAGACCTCGTTTTTACGACAAATCTGCATTCAGCTTGCCCGAGAGCAGCAGTGAGCGTATTGTACTGAGCGTAGATTCAACAGCGGTCTTGGCAATCTATAGGCTTAGTGTTAGTATTCAAGTTCACTTTTTTTGTGAGAACTCGTGGGATGGGAGTAGGAAACTGTGATCCTCCCCCCCCAGACTAACTCACCTCTCTGTTTATCTTCATCCAGTCCGCATAGTCCGCTGTCCCACGCTGCTTATCCGTCGGTAAGTCAAAGTTGAACACCATATAGAGCTGTCCATTCGCACCTGGGCTCAGTATGTTGGCGACTGATGACCCCTCATTTGGTCGAAGGAAAATCACCCGCTCAGGAGGATACAGCGTGCACTCTTCCTCCAAGATTTGCTCCTCATCTCCTACCTGTAGCGTGACGGTACGTGAAACCTGCGATTCTAACTTCCGGTGGACGACGTACGTCTTGATGATAGGCACGAATAGGGTCGGGTTGCTGACTTTGAGCACGAGGCCGGTCCAGAGCTGGTCTTGAGTCAACTCGGGACTGACGCCGGGCGGATTGACTGGCGCCGTGTATGAAAAGTGGGCCACATGAGGGTCCGGAGTGACGGCAGCAGTGGTGGTTGCCATGATGATGGTAGAGAGGAGTGGCTTTGAATATGCTACGATGGGGTGGGAAACAGAATACACGGAGAATATCCGGAAGATATATCTCAGGACAACAGGCGAGAATATTGGCTTGTGAACAACAAACAGTCTCGTAGGAACTTCTAGGAACTTCTCTTTTGCTCAAAGGACGCACAGACTTTGTGAAGAGCCTAGTGTTAAGAAAACTTGCTGACTAGTATAAGGAGGGCAAAGATAGGAAGTGATGAATAAATAGAAAAGAAACCATTTTTTTTTTGAAAAAAAGAGAGAAAGAGACTACAATTACGAAAGCATTGAACTGCTATATAGTAATTAGTCCATTGATTCTTGCTATCTCTGGCTATATTGCTCGCACCGGACGTCGGAGGTCAAGTGGCGGAAGGCCGGATGCTAATATGCAACGTGGGGGGGCGGCACAGAAACATGGCGGATATATCATTACTAGTAGTAGAGTTGAAAGGCATTATGTAGTCGGTTCTTGCTCGCTTAATACAATGCTGCCTTGATATGCATTCTCTGCTCAATCGCTCTCACAAGCTAGCAGCCCGTCTGTTACCCGTACCAAAATGCCACATTACTGCAGACATCCCTTTTGTCCAGTAACAAGGCAAGTAGGTCGTGATTTACTGATTGCTGGTACATATGTATGTAAGCATCATGTATGTGACGTCAGGTCCAGATTCGTATATAGTATATTCATGCTTAGTGGCTTGAAAAGAGGAACTGGAATGAGTATTGATGATAACAAAGTACAAGCTAATAATATAGCAAAGAAAAATAAACGAATAAGGATATCAAAAGAAATGCTAAATATCAAAAAAAAAATGAGTACATTATGCGTTAGTTATCGCCACGGTCGTGGTCCCGAAGTACTACGTGATACAATTCTCGCCGAAGTCGCTCAATCAACTTGTCCATGATCCACTCGCTCTCATCCTTATCGGCCAGCAGCGGGCTGTTGATGCCGACCCAGCTCCATCCCGACCAATCATGGGCCG
The DNA here is from genome assembly GCA_001640655.1 of Endoconidiophora laricicola. Classification (NCBI taxonomy): domain Eukaryota; kingdom Fungi; phylum Ascomycota; class Sordariomycetes; order Microascales; family Ceratocystidaceae; genus Endoconidiophora; species Endoconidiophora laricicola. The sequence goes on along the minus strand of LXGT01000154.1, from coordinate 20,683 downwards.
TCTCCCTCTGCAATCTAGGCCCTTGTATGGCATCGTCTTGGCTGTGGTTTTTGCTGCCACTTCCGGTATGACTTTTCTGGTCATGCTGCTTGTCAACCTCGCAAACTTTGGGCACATGGCTCTGTGCTACCCGGTGCGTGGTTGGATCTGCTTCGTCCTCGCCCATCAGCTTCAAGTACCACACCCACTCATCATATGTGTACTTTCGCGGCTGCTTGGCTTGTATGTGTTGTGCTACTGTTGAGATCTCTGTCGATAGAAGAAAGTGCAGGTCGGTCCCTGATGGCAACTTGACAGATGGATGTCCGAAAGCGGAGAGCGATCTTTGCATGTCGGCTCCAACGATGTTGTGTGGTCGGAGATGTAGGTGGCTATCGACGTTATCTCTCCCTCCCGAGCTTGAAGCATTTCGCTTCTCTCCATGGTTTCCATAGCCATCGGGGCCGGCACCTTGAGACATTGCCGCCCTCCTGTGGAAACCAGTCTCACCAATCTCACTAAGAATTATACTCTCAGCATCTCCAACACCACCTTCTGTCGGATAGCGGCGCTTATGATGAGAGTAGCCGCCGCCAACATCATCATCATCATCATCATGTTCGTGGTATCTATTCCGATCATAGCAATCGCTCCATATTGCGCCGCACGTAATTTGGCTAACAAACCACTTGAGCTCGGTCCGGAAGCTTTTCTCACCTGGCAGGATAGTGATATTTCCTAGCGTGATAGTGATGTCTCGGACTACTCGCACAACAGTATCGCCGGCGTTACTGATCATGATAGTCATGGTAGGCAGAGCCATCAGGCACCAGAACACAAAGAAAGATTTACCCGCATTGCTAAGCGGTGTCCGGTCTCCATAACCTAGTGTGGTCAGTGTGACAAACGTAAAGTAAAAGCCATCAAAGAAATTCCAGCCCTGTGAGCTCTTTTCTGTCTCTTCAAAGATCTTGGCGCCCACTAGCCACAGGACAAGCCATAGCGAGAATGAAGTTCCCATGGCCATCCACTTGTGCTGTAACAAAGCCTGAGCTTGTATAGATCGCATGAGTTCAAACTCTAGTCTGCGCCGCTCAAGCTCCGTTGTTGGAGCATCGCAACTGTTATTGTCTGTATCACCAGATGCGGATGGTTGTGGAGGCTTATCTTTAGTAATGGGTTGCAAGACATTGGAATGCCCGTTCTTTTCGATCGTCCGGAGCATGCGTCTCCGCTTCTTTTCTATCGTGCGGGAGTCTATGCGGCTCTGCCCGCGCTCAAGGACCAAGCTGCGAATACTACCAATCACCAGACCGATGCTTATGATCCCAATAAGGGCATACGGAACCAAAAGACCACGCGCAGCCGGTTCGCTAGCAACAAAGTCACCAAACCCAATAGTGAACAGTGTTACAGTAGCCCAGTAAACACCATCAAGGTACGGCCAGTTTTGGAGTCTGCTGAATACTAATGCACCAAGTAACAGATATATGAGGATCATGATAGTTTGGAGCATTAGAGTGCGTTGGCTCGTAGTCAGGTTAAAATCTTTAGGGTAATGTTGAGTTGCCGCACCATAGACTGTGACACACATGAGCGCGGCCACAACGAAGTAGAGAATCGCAGCAAAGAGGCCGTAGTAAAATGCCTGACTCCAAATAACTTCGCCATCCGGGAGCTCTGATTGCAGCAACGGACCGCCTGCTGTGGCATTAAGAGCAATCAGGCAAAAAGATGAGATGAACCAGCCAGCAATCGTCACTGGCTGTGCGATAACAAAGCGCACTCGGCGAGCCATATTAAACAATAAGAAGGCATTAGAAATCAAAGCCATGGCCAGTTGTACAGCATTAACAACAGTTAGCCAGATTGGATCAGCAATAAAGGTCGCGTCGGCGATTTCAGTGCCTGGAGGCCGGTGTTGCCTCCACGGCCGAACCAGTGCTAAGATTGAGAAGGCTGAAGCAACAGGACCCAAAGTTCCAGCAATCATAGGAAATGCAGATGAAGCAAACCACCATCGGCTGTTCCAAGATAACGTAGTGTTAGCGCACCGTTTCTATATCGCGGACAAGCATAGCCGCCACCTGTGGGCGTCAGAGCTCGATGGAGGAAGGAAGCTCACCTAGGCCGCATGAAATCCTTATCACGCGGGTCAAAGAGAGGCTCAGCGGTCTGAATCGACTTACGTGCCGACGAATCAGCATAGTCTGCATCAAAGGCCATTCTAGATTCCGTGAAGGAGCAATCGATACTGTATTGGACTACTTCAACTAACGCCGCTGCTTCTCAGTTGACAATGCACTTGGCCCCAAAGTGTTTAGCAGATATGCAAACCTCGATCACGATTCTCGCGGAAAACCGTGCTTGATAACGGCAAAAGAATGGGAAACGGCAGGCGATTGCAAGTTCTTCTGAAGCCACAAGTTGAGGATTTGAGTGAACAGTCAGTCTTTAGTCAAGCCAACAAAAGGGAAGCGGCTTCGAGCAACGAGCACATGGCAATCTTTTATCATGTGCAACATCCAAGTCGAACTTCACGTAGCCTTTTTCCATTAACGTTATTCCCTGCTGCGGTTTACAGCATTATTACACTGTCTGATCTAGGGTTAGAGAGGGTTAGCCTGTCCCAGGCGCTCTTCTTGGGATCCCTGCAGCGAGACGACAATGCAAGCTCTGATGCCCGACCATAAGCATCTTTATTACTGGATAGTGCAGGCCGAAGCATGTATGATGGTAATAAGAGATCTGATAGCCAAGTCCCAATAACGGTCGTTGCTGAAAGTCAGCCTTACACGGTTCTTGCCAAGACATGGTCATCTCAGTCTCACTTTGTGCTTGACAGGCACAGAAACTTACAGGTCAACTCAGTTGTCAGCAATGTATTTAGTAGACGTGTAGCTTCATGAGATGCATCACGAAGTTTGGGTTCTGAAAAGAAAGGTTAAGGTACACTTGGCTCTGGTTTCTTCTATCAAATTGGTTTCCAAGGACTATGGTATGGTTGGTATAGGTTCATTGTATAATACTATTAAGGCCAAGCAAAGTCTTTTGAGCATTTCCCCGTAACTACTGCGAATAGTCTATCTATTGACCAAAAGCCACCATTGCTCGGCATGTGCCTAAATGTGCTATCAAGATAGTAAACACTGCGAACTAACCTTTCTGACTGCTAGCCTTTATTCCTATACATAGAACAATCTTTCTTAAACCCCTCCAAGACCTTATTTAGCTTATCATCCCTATAGAATAACATTATCATTCCTATCTTTTTTGTCTATCTCTACTCCCAGCAGCGTCTAGTATCCCATTCACATTGTGGCCACCCATTCGCTTTTGCCCCCCAACATCGGGAAACATGTCCTCTGATAGCACGTCTCGCCAAATATCTCTATCTTCGCCTAATACGGCTCACAACCTGCATATCGTGCCATCATTAGAGACTCTTCCCGGCTATGTATATCTACTACGCCGAACTACAGGGAACCCGTCGACTGGTGATCAAGGCGACATGCATCATGCCATCTTTCGGTCAGAGCGGTTGATCGCCTGGTTGACACAACCTCCCGAGGCCATGGATCAACCTGAATTCGCCGTTGATTATCTCGGAAGCAAATATGAATTAGTGTGTAGAGAATCCCGGTACAGTCCGACTTCTGCAGAGCGACACACACAACTCGCGAATTGCGTCTTCTCTCAGATGGCTTCTACCAGGCCTCCCTCTCTCCTGCGGGGTGCTCGTGTCGGTCAATGGATACAGGATGTCCCAGAGCATGAACCCAGCGATTGTCCTGCATGTCAACCATGGCTGATAAGCAACGACACTGCGTTTTGTACTATGTTACCAGCCAGCCAAAGCTAGACGAGCATGTCGATCGTGAGCGTGCTCCAACCTAGTTGTTCAATGCGCCAACGTTGTCGCAAATCTGCCAAAAAAGGCGGCGAGCCCTTCCAGGAAAGCATGGCGCGCATAATTGAGGTTCTATATTCCTGCTCTCAGAACATGTATCAGGAACGTGCACTATACAGTTATTGGTACAACTTAGTAGCATGGGCCAATTACGTTGATAATTTATGCAATGATATTACCCTTTGTACTGGTCGTGATGTTTCTTTTCATGTGTGTGTTCAAAATATTGTCTACAGTTTGACCGATTCAAAGCTACCTGATGTTCGTCATAGTTAACATCTAATCGAGTAATGAGGAAAATTCATCTTAAAACAATAATTTACCTCAACCTTTTTTGTAGAAAAATACCGCCAATTAAAATAAGAATATACATATACAATTGTCACACAAACATTGTTTTTATATCTGTCACCAATATCACAAACTTGTTCCCCCACCATCCTGTCATAAGTATGGCTTTAATCTAAATTGTGACGACTTCTCCTTGTCAACGTCATTGACGCTCTTTTCAATCCTACACCTACTACAACCGTCTTTGCTAGCCATTGTTTCTCGAGCTATTTATTGATACCTTCATTCCTAATATCTATGTATTGTATCTTGATACGCATCCTGTTCTCTATATTATAGAAGCCGTGAGTCGCCCTTTAGTATACCGATCACGTACGTGTTCGTCCCTTTCGTCCCCTGCGCTTATGCGGTTCCAACGCCCGCCGTAGCCACCAAGCATCACTATCAGCCTTTGTCATCGCAGTCCCTTGCTTGTTTCTATAACCATATACGCGAGTCAGTGGGATTGATGACGTAGAAGCTTAGCTTCTATCAGTCTTTCTTGATGGTCGCGCTCTAGGGCTTAAGGAGTTCCGGTGTGCTACAGGAATATCCGGCCGAGGCTTGATGAGTTATTCGGATCACGGTAGGCTGGAAGCTTGACTTGAAGAACTAGTTGCCTTTCTGGTGCTGGCAGTATTTCGGCCCGCAAGACGCCGAGTACTTACAATTGCCGAACATGTTACTTCTTGAAACAGCAGTTTTGAGATATGGATTGGAGATGCCTTGAAATAGCAAAATATTCTTTGTTGATGAATTCTATATGACACGAAGCTCTGAATCTTGTGCTGACAGCATATCTTTAATAATATCTAGTCTGACACTGAATCCCTAGGGGCCGGGCATAACATCGACGGATTACTATAAAGAGGACGAGGATAGCCATTTGATGATAATAACTAAGTAACTCCAATTTTTCTCACCTTTTTTATAGTCGGCTAGTTGTTATTTGCCGTTTGCTTATTGGTTCGCACACAGGATAGGGTTAGTATTGATCCCTGAAAGTTAACGCCACATTTGGGAGTTTTGGAGTCTTCCTTACGCTGCCTTGTAGCGACCAATAAAGTTGCTTCAACGCTAATACCAATCAAGTAGGGCCTGCCAAGCTTGCAGAAATTGGAGTTATTTTAGGCTGGAAGCTGGGGAGGGAGGCGCAGAATCTGGTCATGGGCGCAGACTCTCCTTTTCGGCGGCAGCGGCAGCTTATCTGGGGGAATTTTCAGCTAGGCGTTTACTCATTCTAGTCTCTTCTATTGCATTGTTGATGTGTTGGAGGAGACGCATTCCGACTCGACTCTGTTGACCGGTGCGATTGGAGTAACCCAACAAGATAGAAGCCTGGTCCCCCCATATTTTTGATTCCTAGGCCCCGGACTCCATTGCAAGCTTCCTTTCCCGTCCGCTGGCACTCTAGCATTGACATCATGATAAGTCTGAGCGGGCTCTCGTTTCGATGCCAACGCTGATTGTCTTGGGGTTCGTTGGTTGATTTGATCGGGCGTCTGGGCTGGATTGATCATCTTTTCTTCTCTGCTTTTCGCTTCCCCTCCCCCATGTTTTTCTTCCTTTTTCCTACCGACTGCCTCTCCACTGCACCTTGAATTTCTGGGTTCTACCTGATTTCATGCTCGCTTCCAAGCACTCGCCCTTTGCAACGTGAGCAAGCGTGCTTAGAGCTTCCTTATATTTTCAACCGTGACAACGCCTAAAAAAATCAAACCATCGCTAACGAGCACCCACATCTAATATCTCGCTCTTACGTTCTTCTGTGTGCTTTATTGACCATCCGTTCACCCCCATCTGTACCATCCTATCTCTTCCATCGCCTCACTTGTCCTTTCTCACACTACCGATCACATTCGTCTATTTGTATTCTACGATAGCGACCCGCTATCCTAAGCCAAGCCATCGGCCATTTACTCTTGTACCTCGACTTGTGGTCGCATTTGTCATCTCTTGTCTATCCACACTTTGGCTGTACACAATACATCTTCTGGAATTTTTTTTGTTACCACTGCCGTAACGGACTTCTCATTGTTGACTAGCTAGTGATTCATTTGCTTTTGACCAGCCAGCAGTTAGCTAGACAACGCTTCCTGTGCCGTCGTAACACCCCAGTTACATATAGCATCTGCCAGATCCAGCCATAGTGACAACTGCGAACGGTCCAGCCAGCTTCTGGACACTGCAGGCAGCTACTGTTACAGTTTTTTCAAGGGTTTTTTAGGTCCTTTTTTTTTTCTTTTTCTTTTGCGGCAAAGACCTGTCTAAACACGCATCCATCATCACATCGCACATTGCACAGTGCACCGCAGCATCACGCTGAACTAGGACCGCTAAATTGTGCATTCGAGCCGATCCAGGGCTAGCACTTACTGCTGTTGCTGTTGCGACAGAGGCAACGAACTCACTAAAAAAGAAGTAGAAGAAGAAGAAGAAGAAGAAGAAGAAGAAGAAGAAGAACCCTCATTCCTACCCATCACCTAGGCATCAAACGATGGCAGGCTTCCAGTTTATCGTCACTGACAACCGCGGCCAGACCCGGCGAGATGACCGCCGCACCATCCGTAGCCAATGTATGAAGGGCAAAAATACCAAGGCAAAGCCTGATGACACCACCGCCGGCTCTAGTACTGCTGGCGCTTCATCTTCGTTAACGGCGGATGCTCCAGAATCCAGTGATGTCGATATCTACGGCAAAGCTTCCAATATCTCTAATGTCCCCTATGTTGGCGGCAGTGCCAGTAGCACAACTAGTTCTAAGCCAGCTTCGAGTTCGTCTCGTCCAAAGGCCTCGGCTCGCAGACGAACAGTTGCTCGTCGACGCGCTGAACCTCAAGCGACCGCTTCTACTAGTTTTGCAACTGTCCATGAATCTATTGAGATCGATGATGCTGTGCCTATTACAACTACAAATCGCAGATTACATGCCAATCATAGAACAAAGGGCCGGGCCAGCGGCGCAGGCAAGGCAAGAATAGCTCGAGAAAATGACTTCATCGACGAGCCGTCAAGGCCCAAAGGCTCTACGGACTTGATATTCGACCCTGACACTGTCGCTAGCTTTGCAAGCCAGCTTTCCCCTCTGTTAGAGTCATCGTCAATTAGCCGCAAGTTCTCTTCGATAGCGGCATCCTCGCTCTCGCCAGCTACAGATTCGGATGACCCTGACGCCTTTGAGAATTTCTTCGGTATGTTGCCTATACGCACACGAACAGCCATATATCCTGATGGACCACTGGAGATGACAGATCAACAAAGTGTCACATATCGTGCTCGTGCCCGAACTCCTGAAATTGAGGCCGCCGTTGTTGCAACTTCCTTTGCCGCACATAGGCCGCCTTTGGCCTTATCTAGCGATGTCTCCCTGATGCCATTTGCCGAAATGCTAAGTAATGATAACCACGAGATTATCCACACCTGTAAGTATTTTTCTATTTTCTTCTATCTTTTATCTTTTTTTTTGAATTTTTTTTTGATACATCATCCTTTTCCTTGCCAGCGCACAATCTGTGCGTATCGACCAATCGCTATCGTTAGCCGGGGCTGGTTTCTACTGCTATTGGGTCCCTGTGATGTTTGTCGGGCGGACTATAATGTCGTTTCCGGCATCTACCGGGCCATTCTCGCGATCGTCGTAAATACTTGCCGAGCTATCTGTTAACACGTTTCTCATAGTCTTTACGGTAGCCCATCATATGGTGTACCCTACCACCATGTTTGTGGACTTCACGCCTAGTAACAGCGTGTGGTTCTCGTGGCTATTCGAAGACCCTTCTTATCTCCATGCATCGTTGGCCTTGATGCTCGGTGTTCGCAACGTGTTGCATGGCCAAAAACACGGAAAGTCTATCTACACTCATGTGGTAGCGTCTTTGCAAGCCTTGCACACACGGTTAGAGACCGAAACAACTACAGGGTGCCCCAGTAATAGCACTGTGGCTGCCGTTTTGTCGCTCATCGTTGTGGCAGATATGCTTGGTGATGAGGACTCTGCAAGAAGCCATTTTAACGGGCTATGTCGTATTGTCAGCCTGCGCGGAGGTCTTGACGGTTTCCGAAATAACGCGAAGATGCATATCAAGCTAGGCCGTTTCGATCTAGGATGGAGCTTGGATTCGGGCGCTCAATCAAATTTCATCACCGGCCCGGTATCTTATAAAAGCATGCATCTACGGCCATTACCACCGGGCATCCATTTTTCAACGGCCTTATCACCACTACTAGAGCCTAGTAGTAGCGTAGTCATCCAAGATCAACGGCTAGTTACTGTCTTTGAAGACATGTACATTCTCTCAGCCCGCGTCAATGCCGTCCACAACTCCAGTGCACCGAAGCTTACTGATTCCGAATTTCAAGAGTACAACGCATCGGTGCAGTATCGCTTATTGCAGCTCAACGGCGAGCTTCCTAACGAACAAGACGAATGCATTCGCCTCACGCTCTTGGCCGTTCTTGCCACGACATATCCGCTCCCAGGAACCCGTGTGCGGTACCCATTCTTAGCCCGAAACCTGCGAATCGCTTTAGGTGCCATAAAACCGGCAGACATCGTCGATGACAATGAAGTTCTGCCGCAGCTGGATGCGGACCGGCGCGATCTACTGATCTGGGCTTTGATTGTTGGTGCCCTTGCTGTATTTGACGTTGATGGGCGTTCTTGGATGCATCGTATGTGGCGACGACTGTCTCCACCGCGCGATTGGGATGATATGCGCCAACTTCTAGAACGCTTTGTATGGTTCCGCGCTCTCCATGACGGCGTCGGCGCACGAGCATTCCAGGGCCTCTGGGCTGCTGCAGAATCTCCGTCGAAATCGCTGTCTCCAGGTGTCGGTCTCACTACAACAGACCGACTACTGGTTGGAACTAGGAGCGAAAGCATCAGCAGCAGCAGCAGCAGTAGCGGCAAGAGTGCCGGAAGTCCTGGCGACGATCTGAGGTGGCCTAAACCCGTACCACTGTACGGTGCCAATTAGGTGAACGCTATATAACCCTAAATACTCTATTGGAGTTGGGGTCGTCGGGGCCAAGGCCTTGTTTCGCTGCAGAGAATATGAAATGTGGAGATGCTCACTTCGCCTGACTAAGCAAAAAAACTTACCCCCCCTCCCCAGCACATTTGTAATATGACTGGGCGCAGCACTTGATCAAACTGTCGACAACTAGGCGATTTAAGTATTACTCTCTATTTCGCATTATATTGGCAATTCTGGAGATTGTCTCAGACTTGAAACCTGCGTAGTCGGTTTCTTTTTTTTGGTCAATTTGTCTCATTTACGATCTGCCTCGCCATAATTTTTCTCTATACCAACTATCATCCTCATGTCTTCCCATATCGATCTTGTTGACCTGCTGCAACTCACGCCTCCTTCTGAGCGAACTGAGCTTTTTACCTCTGTTATCCCTACATTGTTGCGCAGTGTTGCTTCAGTTGCAGACGTCTTGCGCAAAGCGCACCATGTGGCACTGGCCGGCGGAGCCAACTCTTTTGGTGATGATCAGTTGAATGTTGACGTTGCTGCAGAGAATGCTATCCGAGATCAGATTAGCTCTTGTCCTGCCGTAATCACCATCTCCAGCGAAGAAGACCCGATCGAGCGCGTGCAAACAGCCGCCGCGAAAAAGGAGGATGAACAGTACACTATTGCCTTTGACCCTCTCGACGGCTCTTCTATCATAGCACCGAACTGGACGGTGGGCGCCATCTATGGAGTGTGGGATGGTGCTACCGCTGTTGGCGTCGACCCTAGCAGCAAGCAAGTAGCTTCCATTCTTGGAGTTTTCGGTCCTCGTACTACAGCTGTTGTCGCTGTTCGTGTCCCTGGTCTGGCTCCGCTATGCTTTGATGTCGGGCTGACCGGAGTAGGAGAAGATCTCAAGGTGGAAATCTTGCGTTCAGATATCAAATTGCTGGATGCCCCCTTCAAGACGCGGTATTTTTCACCGGCGAATCTGCGCTGTGCAAAGGAAAGTGAGAAATATGCGCAGCTCATTCAACACTACATCCTCGAGGGGTACACACTGCGCTACGCGGGAGGCCTTGTCCCGGATGTCGTGCACATTTTAGTCAAGGGCCACGGCATATATGTGAACCCCGTGACACCAGGAACTAAAGCCAAACTGCGCGCTCTTTACGAGCTTTTCCCCATGGCACTCATCATAGAGTGTGTTGGTGGCAAGGCACTGAATCCTGCCAATGGAAAACGCATCTTAGATACACCAGCTAGTGGATGTGGTGACAAAGGGGCTTTCTTGTTTGGAACAACTGAAGAAGTTGATCATGCTATTGCTAAGCTTTTGTAAGAAATAGTATACTAGTAGGAAAATCAGAAAAAAAAAAGGAGGGAATAATGAAGCTACGAAGAACCACATGCTAGAAAATAGATATATATATATATATATGACATATTTATCACGTTCTTTGTATACACTGTCCTCCTAACCGATATGCTCTTATGTAGCCTCGATGTTGATAAAAAAAATTCTACTGAGGCACTAAATCAAATACAAACACATACTCACCTGGCTTCACTAAGAACTCATCTTTAACGCCAGGGCCACACGCAGCTGTTCCTACACCCGCAACTTTAGCGTCGAGTCTGAGCAACGTTGCATCATCTTCAAAAAGATCTGTCGGATGCTTTGCAGCCATAACAGTCTCGTCACTCCATCGGCCAGCACGGAAGTTAAACTGGGGTTCAGCACCGCTCCAGTCCTCGGCGTCCGATGCATTCACGCGGAGTCCGGCGCCGTTGGGAGATGACGAGGTGATGTTGACCCAGCGGGTTTCCATGTGGTTTCCGCCTTCTTGCGGCACGTCGTAGTGGGTATGAAGGTCGTGGACTGGCGATGTGAAGACACCGATGTGGTTGTGGGCTTTTTTGTCTGGGTAGCTTTCGCCAGGACCTAAGCCAAAGTAAGAGACTGTGTCGAGTGAGGGCGCAAGGCGCAAGTCAAGACCGACACGTGGTATGTACTCGGGCATAGGGCCGCTGAATGAAGTCTTGACCTTGATATTAAGAGTGCCTGAAGCGGATATGGTGTAACGTGTATAGACGTCGACGCCCCAGGCAAGAACAGGGGGTGTGTAGTACACCTTAGTCTGAACCACAACAAACTCATCTCCAGCTTGGATATCCTGAGACCGGAGTTGGGGAGTCAGATAAGGTACTCCAAAGCGTTGCCAGTACGGAAGCGCAACAGGCACATCGTTATCTGTCCACGGACGCCAAAGTCCAAACTTGAGAGCAGACTTAGTGACTAGGTCGGGAATCAGCAGCGGCTGGCCCCCTTGATTCCAGCTAGTCAGAAGACCGGTCACCTTCGAGAAGGTGACGTCAAAATTGGCACCAACGACTGTGAGGCAGGCATTATACTTCTTAACCTGTAACGGAGCAAGAGAGGGCCGTGCTAGTTTGAACAAGCGGATAGCGGTAGATGCTGAGGGCGATGTATATGGGAACTGGGCCCAGGCAACACTATGGCCAGCAGAAGCCCACGAAGTTGTCTCTTTTAGTCGGAAGGTCACTCTGAGGAAGGTCTCGTAGTCTCTAGATTTTTGCGGGATGTCAAAGGCTGGAAGTTTAATACTGCTAGTGCCACTTGGAGCAATCGAGGGGAGCTGGAGAGTTCCAGAAGATACAACAGCCGATGATCTACAGTCTGGTTAGTATAATGGGTTCTCAGAGAACGGTCTAGATAGGTACATGGAATAGTCTTTGACTACTTACTGAGCATCCGCTTGTTCCAGCACATACTCGACAAACAGGTGGTCTGTATTGACATAATCGTAGCGGCTCTCAATCATGAGGGTTTCACCCTCTAAGCGGCACACTAAAGGCTGGTAGGCGCGTTTGAGCGCAAGAAGCCCTGGAGTCGGCTCGTGCTTGCTGTTGACTAGGCCATCCATAACAAACGTGCTGTCATTGGGGAAATCGCCAAAATCACCACCATAGCCGTAGAAGCCAGCATCGGGTTTCCACAAGCCATGGTTGGCCCATTCCCATATATAGCCGCCCTGTAGACGCGGGTACTTTTCAAACAGCTCGATGTACTCTGGAAGCCAGCCAGGGCCATTTCCCATGGCGTGTGCATATTCACAGAGAACGACAGGCTTTGACCAGGAGCCGTCGGGCTGAACACCGGTCTCTGTCACATATCTGGTCAGAGTATCAATATCTGGGTACATGTAAGAGTACATGTCTGCGGTCTTGGCCTCGGCATCGCCTTCATAGTGGATTGGCCGGTCATCGAAGCTGCGCGCGAACTCGGCCATGGCAACGTGGTTCTGACCGTAAAAGGACTCGTTGCCCAGCGACCAGATAATGACCGAAGCATTGTTGCGGTCGCGGTGCATCATGGCCTTGATGCGGCTAACGTAGGCGTCTTTCCATTCCGGATTATCGGACGTCCACTGCCCTGCGGTGGGGAAGACGAGGCTCTTGCGAGTCTCGTAGTCCTCGCCCTCGGGGATATCTCTCGGGCGGGCGACAGCATCGTAGAAGCCGTGGCATTCCAGATCCGTCTCGTCCATGACCCAAAGGCCCAGCTCGTCACAGGCGGCCAGAAGCGCTGGTGGCGGTGGGTAGTGCGATGTCCGCAGGGCATTGACGTTGTGAGCCTTCATCAGGTGCAGGTCACGCAGCATGAAGGCAGGCGGGACGGCACGTCCAAAGAGTGGATGATGGTCGTGGCGGTTTACGCCGCGAAGCCGTAGAGGGACGCCGTTGACGGTGATGAGGCCGTTGTTGATCTCAACTTTGCGGAAGCCGTGGCGCTGGGAGATGATGTGTGGAGGGGATCCGGGCACATTAAGCGCTAGCTTGACAGTGTAGAGCTCAGGAGTCTCGGCAGTCCATTTAACGGGCGCTTTGATGGGAAGATTAGCCAACACTGCACTGGCCTTAGCAGCAACCGGAATGGATGCTGATGCTACCAACACACCACTCTTGTCCTCAACGGTTATATCGACGGTGTGCGCGGCTGAAAGATCACTGCTTGTCGCGTTGAGCTGCGCTTCCACCTTGAGGGTAGCGTCTGTGTAGGTGGCGTCGAAGTCGGTAGTCAGCGCAAAGTCTTCAATGCGCACCTGTGGAAGCCACAGTAGATGGACGTCTCTGAAGATGCCAGACAACCACCACTGGTCCTGGTCCTCAATGTACGAGCCGTCGCTCCACTGATACACCCGCAGCCAGATCTCGTTTTCGCAGTCGCGCTTAAGCAGCGATGTCACATCAAACTCGGCAGCATTGCGCGACTCTTGCGCATATCCCACCTCTACGCCGTTGACCCAAAGATGGTAGGCCGAGTCGACGCCCTCGAAGCGTAGACGCAGCTGGCCATGTTCGGGCCATGAACGCGGTACAAAGACCCCGCGTCTGTACGTCCCCGTCGGGTTAAAGGCTGGCACGAACGGCGGCGCGGTGGGAAACGGAAACTGCACGTTGGTGTAGTGCGGGTGGCCATGACCGTTCAGCTGCCAGTGGCCCGGCACGGGGATAGTGCCCCATTTCACAGATTCATCCGGCGCGGCCGATACCAAAGGACTTGGTGCCTCGGCCGGCGACTCGGCGTAGTAGAAGTCCCAGGTGCCGTTGAGCAGAAGCGAATCGGTTGGAATGTGGTAGGCCCGAGCAGGAAGGGCGCCGCGGCGAAAGACAGCCGGGTTTTGGTAGTCCTGGTCACCGGCTCGAAAGATATGTTCCATTTGTTCACTGGTCATCGCAGATATTGCACTACTAGTAGTCTAGTCTAAATGTTGACTAGCTAGATCAAGTAATCGAACTATGCAATTGGCATGGGCTTTCAGTGTTCAAATACCGAGGAAATGTTAACATCGTGGTGTGGATTGCCAGCCAATATCGGTGCTTATCATATTTCATTCTCCGGCTGTTATCTTCCTTGGGCCCTGATGCTACTCCAGGCAACAACCTCGCTTATACTTGTAACTGCAACGCGGCATAGAATTGGTGCGGGGTTTTTATATATAAGAATTTTTATCATCATTGATCTTTTGAAAAACGGCTTGTTTAACGTTATACTAACGAGCCAACCAGCACGTTCTGAGCCCCTTTTTTTGAAAAAATAGATATACATATATATTTTACTCATTACTCGATTAGATTAGATGTCAACTATGACGAGTCGTCTAAGCCTTAGAATAGTCAAAGAACCTGCTGATAAGGAATAGACGAGCGTGCATCGCCAACCTTCTTGACAGGCGGTTTTGTAGCCGCGACATTCTGATTGGCGAGGCTAATACCCGCTGGAATTTGATCGACATCATGATCTGTGTCGGTTATTCGTTTATGGGGATATCATGCTAATGCTACGCTGATATTGTCGTTTAGGGGTCCCCATTAAGATTGGTCGCGTCGTTTGATTGCGTAGCAATGTAGGTGGACGTTGACTATACACACACACATTGAGATTGGGACACCGGTTGGAGACACCGCGTCTCATGTTATCTTTTTTGGGGTCTATCATCATTCTCGCTACAACTAGGTGATGATATGTCGAAGAAGCCCAAATGGCCTAGAAAATATAGCCATTGCAACCAAAGAAAAAAAAAATCTCAACATCACAATGCATCGTATGTTTACAGTCAGGATTCCGTGCTGCTTCGCCACCCATCAGACTTACGATGCGTTTGATACGGCCGGCTATAGTCTTCAAGGGATATGTCTAGATCTTCGGAGCAAGGTCGCTTACCTTGACAATTCCCCAGAAAACTGCTTGCTGTCTAGTTTTACAACCTGCATGTTTGCGCTTATCCCGCGCCATGGGTAGGAAATTCCCCGATCTCTAGACGTCGTTTTGTAGTGAAAATTTCCACATCCAGCTAGTCCATGTACCACAGAGGTATCATGTGGAGAATAGGATGGATATTCTGGGGAAGCTTGTAGAGTCAAGGCCCAAAACAACTAAGAGGGTCTGTGTCTCTATGGCCGGGATATATAAGTTAATGAATGAAGCTGGGGATAGTCGCTCTATACCAAAGTAAAGATACAATAATGACATGCGTACGTCTTTAGGCGTACCCGTCTTGATATAAAGCATGTGAGAGCCGCAAGTCGCAGATCATCACTCCCTGTTTGGTTTCTTGTTTAATTCGGGGATTAAATCCTTTTGTTTCGTTTTCTTTTCTTCTTCAAATTAGATACCGTATTCTCCATACAATCTATTCATTGATTGTCACGCCAACGATGCCCTTAACTGAGAAACAACTCGAGGCAGCTTCTCACCACGAGGTTGTCTCAGAAACAGAACACCACTTGATTGAGGAGATCAAACAACTTTCAAGCGAGGCCGATGCTATCAAGTACAGTCCGTTTACGTGGTCTCTATTCAGACTATATCTAGTTCTCTCCGTTTCCTACCTTAATGGATGTATGAACGGCTACGAGTAAGTTTCTATCCAGAGTCTTATATCGGGCAATTTTATTGCAGAGGAGGCTAACCCAGATGAATAGTGGGAGTCTCATGTCTGGGTTGAACGGCATGACTTCATACCAAGTATTCTTCCATAAAGAGGTTATTGATAGCAGCACTGGCATTGTGGTAAGTATCTCTGGATGCCTCTTTCATATGAATGGGAGTTCTTAACGCTAAACAGCTTGTAGTTCGCAATGTATCCCATCGGAACTCTTAGTGCCCTTCCATTTACTGGGCCAATCTCGGATATCAAGGGCCGCAGATGGGGCATGTTTGTAGGCTCTCTAATTATCGTCGTAGGCACGATTGTGCAGGCTCTAGCCGTGACCCGCGGCCATTTTCTTGGTGGCCGGTTTCTCTTAGGGTTTGGCGTTAGCTTCTGCTCTGTCGCTGGCCCAACATATGCCAGCGAGATGTCGCATCCTCGATGGCGCGGCAGTAAGTGCTCCCCTTCTCTTTCTTGCCTACCCTTTATAGATACGATTCTAATCAACCTTCAACGTTGTCTATCGTAGCTTTGACGGGTCTTTACAACTGCACTTGGTACATCGGCTCTATCATCGCATCCTGGACTGTTTACGGAACATCGTACCTGGCCACGAATAAGGCGTGGACAATTCCGGTCTGGCTGCAGATGGCTACATCAGGCATCGTTCTAGTCTTTTCTCTGCTTCTGCCTGAATCTCCACGCTGGCTAGCTTCGAAGGGTAGATACGAAGAAGCCGAGGCAATCCTGGCCAAGTACCACGGGTCTGGCGAGGCTAGTCATCCCATAGTCAGGCTGCAGATGGCAGAGATGAAGGCCCAGATCAGCACCAAGAAGGCAGATAACACATGGTGGGATTACCGTGGCCTATGGACAACCCGATCGGCACGCCGACGCCTCATCTGCGTGCTGGGTATGGCTTGTTTTGGCCAGCTCAGTGGCAATTCGCTGTCTTCATATTATATGAGCGCAGTGCTGTCCACAGCCGGCATCACTGATGAGAAGAAGATCCTGTCTCTCAATGCCATCAACCCCGTGCTCAGCTTCGTGGGTGCAATTACCGGCGCCCGCCTTACTGACGTCGTTGGGCGGCGACCTCTGCTCTTGTACACACTAGCCTTTTGCGTGCTATGCTTTGCGGCTCTGACTGCAACAAGCTCGCTTGCTAATGCAGCTGCTGGCACTGCTAATGGTAACAAGGCTGCGGCAAATGGCAGTGTGGCCCTTATGTTTCTGTTTGGCATCGTCTTCTCGGTCGGTTGGACGCCCTTGCAGAGCATGTACATTGCAGAGACCCTGGATACAAACATGCGTGCCAAGGGAACTGCCCTAGGCAGCTTCGCGTCAGCTGCGTCTTCCATCGTCATCCAATATTCATCCGGGCCGGCCTTCCTGCACATCAAATCATACTTCTATCTAGTTTTTGTGGTCTGGGACATTATCGAGCTGGTTGTGATTTACTTTTACTGGCCCGAGACCAAGGGCAGAACGCTTGAAGAGCTCGAAGAGGTTTTCCAGGCCCCGAATCCTGTCAAAAAGAGCCTAGAAAAGAAGAATGTAGTAGCTATTGTAGGAGGTACAGGTGTTTGAATATTAATTACCAGATGAGCGAGCACATCTTTGTTTCACAAGCCGATTCCGGATCGCCGGTAGTATCGGCTATGCCCTCAGTACTAATATTATTGGATGTATCAAGAATATAAGGAATCACGTAATTCAAAGTTATATGTAAAGAAAAGAGTTCATAACACATGTATTTCTAAGTGCGACTAGAGGAGAAGGAAAATCCTCCCATCCCAAAAAAAAAAATTTACATTGCAACAAAAGGAAAGGAAAGTATAAGAAGAACAAGATATTGAATGACAAAGGAGAGTTAAGAATGATCAACATAAGCAAAGAACAGTTCTAAAATGAACTAGGGGCCTATTCACTTCAAAAGTAAAAGGTGAATAGTATATACAAATATATATAAAGGTGTTCAGAAGGGGATTCGGAGGAGAAGGCAACGAAAGACCAAGAAAAAAGAAAAAAAAGAGCGGAAGGGGGTTCAAAAGAGTGACTTTAAGTTAGCTAGAAATAGAGCTATAAAAGAGGCAGCAGTCTAGTATAGAGTAAAATGTTCATGTTATACAAACAATTCCAGTGCAAAGAAAATACTTCTTGTAAGGGAGGCATGGTAGGTTCCTTAGTTTGCGTTGGAAAAATCTCATACTTTTGTTTGGTTTGATTACAAAAAGTTAGACATCCCATCTTCCAGCTTAGATCAACAGGGCAAACAGAGCAGCGAAGATAGCGCCGAAGATGCCAGTCTTGAGGCTAGCAGCGCCGGCAGTAGCGACAGAGCTCGAAACATTGCCAGACGACTCGGAAGTGGTCTTGGAGCTCGAGCTGGACCCGGTGCTGGTGGTGCCAGAGGAAGTAGTGAAGCCAGATGAAGTAGACAAAGTGGTGGCAGAAGTAGTAGTCGAAGCACTAGTGCTGGGGACAGCAGCAGTGGAGTCAGCGCCAGAGCCAGAGTCATAAGCCTTGACATCCTGGACAGCCTGGACATCCTGGACATCCTGGACATCCTGGACAGCCTGAACAGCCTGGACAGCGTAAGTGCCCTCAGTACTGTTAGAGTAGTAGCCGATCGAGCCAGTGCTAGAGGCAGTCGAGTAGCCAGAAGCGGCTGCGGTTCCTAAGGCATAAGTAGGGGGCACGACAGTTGTAGAGACAGCAACAACGCCAGTCGAGACGGCAGTGCTATGCGCAGGGCAGTTGGTGACAGAGGCGGCGCAGCTAGTGATGGTGTAGGTCGAGGTAGCGTAGATGGTAGAAGTAATCCAGTCGGAGGGGTAGACGGCGGTAGAGGTAGTGGAGATGCCAGCAGTAGCAGTAGAGTCAGACGACGAGCCGACGTACGATAGAACAACAGTAGCAGTGTTGGTACGGGTCGCCGTGATGATCGAGCTCTCCTTGGGTACAGTGAAAGTTGCGGTCTTGGTGCCCTTGACGGTAGTGGTCGAGTCATCGTTGGTAGTGTACTTGGCGGTGCGGGTGACAGTCTTGCCAGTGGCGCTGGAAGAGCCAGCACTAGCCGAGATGGTAACAGCGGCAGTGGTGGTACCGACCGCATACGTTGAGGTAGTGACGGTGGTCGACTGGGCTGAGGTCAGGGTGATAACGGTAGTGGCGTAGATGGTCTTGGCGGTGTACAGGGCAGTAGTAGAGTCATCAGAGCCAGAGCCCGCAGTGGTGGTCGAGGCAGAAGACTCGCCCTCGGTAGCAGTCACGGGGCAGACAGTGGTGGTGACAGCAACGACATCGGTGACGACGGTAGTCACATCGGCCGAGCTAACAGTATACACGTTGGTAGAGTAGACGGTTGAAGTGGTGTACTTGGTAGTCAAGCTGCTAGCTGAAGATGGAGTGGCAGCAGACGATTCGATAGTAGACTGGGCTCCAACGGTGGTGGTGACAGGGCACACAGTGGTGGTCACAGCGACAACATCGGTAACGACGGTAGTGCTGTGGGCTGGGCAGTTGGTGATAGTAGCAGCACAGCTGGTGACAGTGTGGATATTGGTAGAGTATACAGTCGAGGTCGACAAGTACGTCGTCAGCAAAGCCGAAACCGAAGTGACGTTTGAAGCACCAGTGGCTAGGATGGAGACGTTAGAAGAAGCCGAGGTGACGCCGGTAGCTAGAGTGGTAGCAGCAGCAACAGAGGTCGAGTTGACAGAGTACGAAGCTGAGGTCGAGACAGCGTTGTAGCCAGTCGACAAGATAACCGCAGAGGTCGAAGAAGAAGTGACGGCATCGGTGGTAGAGTTTGCGGAGTATGGGACTGATGCAGAAGCCGAGGCAACAGAGTATCC